>CM049434.1:145663375-145879171 GCA_026929855.1 Poa annua
TCGTGATTTTGGGCATTTCTGGCCGTTTTCGTGGACTATAGCACACAGTTTTAGGGTCCCGGGTGGATTAAAAAGGTCTGGGACCCTGTCACACGAGTTTCATGAAATCGTAAAAAAACTCGTGATTTCAGGCATTTCTGGGCGTTTTCATGGGCTATAGCACACATGTTTTTATGTCCGGGTGGATTTAAACGGACCGGGACCCCGTCACAAGAGTTTCACAAAATCGTAAAAAAATCGTGATTACAGGCATTTCTGGCCGTTTTCGTGGTCTATAGCACACAGTTTTGGGGTCCGTGGTGGACTTAAACGGTCAGGGACCCCGTCACATGAGTTTCAGGAAATCGTAAAAAAACTCGTGATTTCGGGCATTTCTGGCCGTTTTTGTGGACTATAACACATAGTTATGGGGTCCGAGGTGGACTTAAACGATCCGGGACCCCGTCACACGAGTTTCATGAAATGGTAAAAAACTCGTGTTTTCGAGCATTTTGGCCGTTCTCGTGGGCTATAGCACACAATTTTTGGGTCACTGGTGGATTTAAACGGTCTGGGGCCCCGTCACACGAGTTTCACGAAATCGTAAAAAAGACGTGATTTCGGGCATTTCTGGCCGTTTTTGCGGGCTATAGCACACAGTTTTGGGGTGCAGGACCCGGTCACACGAGTTTCACAAAATCGTAAAAACCTCGTGATTTCGGGCATTCCTGGCCGTTTTCGTGGGCTATAGCACAAAGTTTTAAGGTCCGTGGTGGATTCAAACGACCCGACACCCCGTCACACGAGTTTCACAAAGTCGTAAAAAACTCGTGATTTCGGGCATTTCTTGCCGTTTTCGTGGACTATAGCACACAGTTTTGGGGTCCGGGGTGGATTTAAACGGTCCGGGCCCGTCACACAAATTTCATTAAATCGTAAAAAACTCGTGCTTTTGGGCATTTCTGGCCGTTTTCGTGGACTATACCACACAGTTTTAGGTTCCGGGGTGGAATTAAAAGGTCTGGGACCCTGTCACACGAGTTTCATGAAATCGTAAAAAAACTCGTGATTTCAGGCATTTCTGGCCGTTTTCATGGGCTATAGCACACATGTTTTTGTGTCCAGGTGGATTTAGACGGTCCGGGTCCTTGTCACACGAGTTTCACAAAATCGTAAAAAAATCGTGATTTTAGGCATTTCTGGCCGTTTTCGTGGGCTATAGCACACAGTTTTGGGGTCCGTGGTGGACTTAAACGGTCAGGGACCCCGTCACATGAGTTTCAGGAAATCGTAAAAAAACTCGTGATTTCGGGCTTTTTTGGCCGTTTTTGTGGACTATAACACATAGTTATTGGGTCCGAGGTGGACTTAAATGATCCGGGACCACGTCACACGAGTTTCACGAAATGGTAAAAAACTCGTGTTTTCGGACATTTCTGGCCGTTTTCGTAGGCTATAGCACACAGTTTTGGGGTCCGAGGTGGATCTAAACGGTCCGGGACCACGTCACACGAGTTTCATGAAGTCGCATAAAAATCGTGATTTCGGGAATTTCTGGCCGTTTTCGTGGGCTATAGCACAAAGTTTTGGTGTCCAGGACCTAGACGCACGAGTTTCACGAAAACGTAAAAAAGTCGTGATTTCGGGCATTTCTGGCCCTTTTCGTGGGCTATAGCACCCAGTTTTGGGGTCCGGGATGGACTTAAACGGTCCAGGACCCCTTCACACGAGTTTCACGAAATCGTAAAAAACTCGTGATTTCGGGCATTTTGGCCGTTTTCGTGGGCTATAGCACACAATTTTTGGGTCACAGGTGGATTTAAACGGTCCGGGGCCCCGTCACACGAGTTTCACGAAATCGTTAAAAAGACGTGATTTCGGGCATTTCTGGCCGTTTTCGTGGGCTATAGCACAAATTTTAGGGTCTGTGGTGGATTTAAACGACCTGGCACCCCGTCACACGAGTTTCACGAAATCGTAAAAAAGACGTGATTTCGGGCATTTCTGGCCGTTTTCGTAGGCTATAGCACACAGTTTTGGGGTACGAGGTGGATTTAAACGGTCCGGGAGCTCGTCAAACGAGTTTCCTGAAATCATAAAAAACTCATGATTTTGGCCATTTTTGGCCGTTTTCGTGGGCTATAGCACACAGTTTTTGGGTCCTCGGTGGATTTAAACGGTCCAGGACCCATATGTCCAAGGTCAATATGGAAATTCTTTCAGAGGTTTTCCCTTACTTTGTCCGTGTCAATAAAAAATTCGAAATACCTCGACTTTTTCAGAAAAGGTCCGAGTCAAATAGCAATGATTCGAAGCACTTCTTTTTCCATTACACTATTTCGGAAACCTATTTCGGGGCATTTCTGGCCCTTTTCGTGGGCTACAGCACACAGTTTAGGGGTTCGGGATGGACTTAAACGGTCAGGGACCCCGTCACACGAGTTTCACGAAATCGTAAAAAACTCGTGATTTCGTGCATTTCTGTCCGTTTTCGCAGACTGTAGCACACAGTTTTGGGGTCCAGGGTGGATTTAAACGGTCAGGTATCCCGTCACACCAGTTTCATGAAATCGTAAAAACTCGTGATTTCATACATTTCTGTCTGTTTTCATGGGCAATAGCACACAGTTTTGGGGTCCGAGGTGAATTCAAACGGTCCGGGACCCCGTCACACGAAATCATAAAAAACTCGTGATTTCAGGCATTTTGGCCGTTTTCGTGGGCTATAGCACGCAATTTTTAAGTCAAAGGTGGATTTAAACTGTCCGGGGCCCCGTCACACGAGTTTCACGAAATCGTAAATAAAACGTGATTTCGGGCATTTCTGGCCGCTTTCGTGGGCTATAGCACACAGTTTTGGGGTCTAGGACCCGGTCACACGAGTTTCACGAAATCGTAAAAAACTCGTGATTTCAGGCATTCCTGGCCGTTTTCGTGGGCTATAGCACAAAGTTTTAGGGTTTGTGGTGGATTTAAAGGACCCGGCACCTCGTCACACGAGTTTCACGAAATCGTAAAAAACTCGTGATTTCGGACATTTCTGGCCGTTTTGTGGACCATAGCACACAGTTTTGGGGTCCGGGGTGGATTTAAACGGTCCGGGCCCCGTCACACAAGTTTCATTAAATCGTAAAAAACTCGTGATTTTGGGAATTTTTTACCGTTTTCGTGGACTATAGCACAAAGTTTAGGGTCCGGGGTGGATTTAAAAGGCCTGGGACCTCGTCACACGAGTTTCATGAAATCGTAAAAAAACCCGTGATTTCAGACATTTCTGGCCGTTTTCATGGGCTATAACACACATTTTTTTTATTTCCGGGTGGATTTCAACGGTCCGGGACCCCGTCACACGAGTTTCTCAAAATCATAAAAAAGTCGTGATTTCGGGCATTTCTGGCCCTTTTCGTGGGCTATAGCCAACAGTTTAGGGGTCCGGGATGGACTTAAACGGTCCAGGACCCTTTCACACGAGTTTCACGAAATCGTAAAAAACTCGTGATTTCGGGCATTTTCACCCTTTTCGTGGGCTACAGCGCACAATTTTTGGGTCACAGGTGGATTTAAACGGTCCGGGACCCCGTCACACGAGTTTCACAAAATCGTAAAAAAGACGCGATTTCGGGCATTTCTGGCTGTTTTCGTGGGCTATAGCACACAGTTTTGGGGCCCGGGACCCCGTCACACGTGTTTCGTGAAATCGTAAAAAACTCGTGATTTCGGGCTTTTTGGCCGTTTTCGTGGGCTAGAGGACACAGTTTTAGCGGCTGTCGTGGATTTAAACGACCAGGCACCCCGTCACACGAGTTTCACGAAATCGTAAAAAACTCATGATTTCTGGCCGTTTTCGTTGGCTATAGCATACAGTTTTGGGGTCCGGGACCCGGTCACACGAGTTTCACGAAATCGTAAAAAACTCGTGATTTCGGGCATTTCTTGCCGTTTTCGTGGGCTATAGCACACAGTTTTAGTGTCTGTGGTGGATTTAAACGACCCGGCACCCCGTCACACGAGTTTCACGAAATCGTAAAAAAACTCGTGATTTCGGACATTTTTTGCCGTTTTGGTGGGCTATAGCATACAATTTTTGGGTCCGGGGTGGATTTAAATGGTTCGGGACCCCATCACACAAGTTTCATTAAATCGTAAAAAACTCGTGATTTCGGGCATTTCTGGCCGTTTTGGTGGACTATAGCACACAGTTTTGGGGTCCTGAGTGGATTTAAACAGTCTGGGACCCCGTCACACGAGTTTCATGAAATCGTAAAAAAACTCGTGATTTCAGGCATTTCTGGCCGTTTTCATGGGCTACAAAACATAGTATTGGGGTCCGAGGTGGATTTAAACGATCCGGGACCCGGTCACACGAGTTTCACAAAATGGTAAAAAACTTGGGATTTCGGGCGTTTTGGCAGTTTTCATGGGCTACAACACACGGTTTTGGGGTCCCGATTTAAACGGTCCGGGACCCCGTCACACGAGTTTCACGAAATCGTAAAAAAGACGTGATTTCGGGCATTTCTGGACCTTTTCGTGGGCTATAGCACCCAGTTTTGGGGTTGGAGGTGGATTTGAACGACTCGGGTCCCCGTCACACGAGTTTCACGAAAACGTAAAAAAGTCGTGATTTCGGGCATTTCTGGCCCTTTTCGTGGGCTATAGCACCCAGTTTTGGGGTCCGGGATGGACTTAAACGGTCCAGGACCCCTTCACACGAGTTTCACGAAATCGTAAAAAACTCGTGATTTCGGGCATTTTGGCCGTTTTCGTGGGCTATAGCACACAATTTTTGGGTCACAGGTGGATTTAAACGGTCCGGGGCCCCGTCACACAAGTTTCACGAAATCGAAAAAAGACGTGATTTGGGGCATTTCTGGCAGTTTTCGTGAGCTATAGCACATAGTTTTGGGATCCGGGACCCGGTCACACGAGTTTCACGAAATTGTAAAAAACTCGTGATTTCGGGCATTTCGGGCCGTTTTCGTGGGCTATAGCACACAGTTTTTTGGGTCCTTGGGTCAATTTAAACAGTCCGGGACCCTGTCACACGAGTTTCACGAAATAGTATAAAAATCGTGATTTCAGGAATTTCTGGCCATTTTCGTGGGCTATAGCAGACAGTTTTGGGGTCCGGGACCTGGACGCACGAGTTTCAGGAAATCGTAAAAAAGTCGTGATTTCGGGCATTTCTGGCCCTTTTCGTGGGCTATAGCACACAATTTATGGGTCCAGGACCCGATCACACGAGTTTCACGAAATCGTAAAAAAGACGTGATTTCGGACATTTCTGGCCCTTTTCGTGGGCTATAGCACACAGTTTTGGGGTCCGGGACCCGATCACACGAGTTTCACGAAATCGTAAAAAAGACGTTACTTCGGGCATTTCTGGCCGTTTTTGTGGGCTATAGCACACAGTTTTGCGGTCCGGGACCCGGTCATACGAGTTTCACGAAATCGAAAAAAAACTCGTGATTTCGGGCATTTCTGGTCGTTTTCGTGGGCTATAGCACACAGTTTTAGGGTCTGTGGTGGATTTAAACGACCCGACACCTCGTCACACGAGTTTCACGAAATCGTAAAAAACTCGTGATTTCGGACATTTCTGGCCATTTTCGTGGGCTATAGCACACAGATTTGGGGTCCGGGGTGGATTTAAACGGTCCGGAAGCCCGTCACACAAGTTTCATTAAATCATAAAAAACTTGTGATTTTGGGCATTTCTGGCCGTTTTCATGGGCTATAGCACATGAGTTTTGGGGTCCGAGGTGGATTTAAACGGTCCTGGACCCCGTCACAGGAGTTTCACGAAATCGTATAAAAATCGTGATTTCGGAAATTTCTGGCCGTTTTCGTGGGCTATATCACACAGTTTTGGGGTCCGAGACCTGGACGCACGAGTTTCACGAAATCGTAAAAAAGTCCTGATTTCGGGCATTTCTGGCCCTTTTCGTGGGCTATAGCACACAGTTTTGGGGTCCGGGATGGACTTAAACGGTCCAGGACCCCTTCACACGAGTTTCACGAAATCGTAAAAAACACGTGATTTCGGGCACTTTGGCCGTTTTCGTAGCACACAATTTTTAGGTCACAGGTGGATTTAAACGGTCCGGGGCCCGTCACACGAGTTTCACGAAATCGTAAAAAAGACGTGATTTCGGGCATTTCTGGCCGTTTTCGTGGGCTATAGCACACAGTTTTGGGGTCCGGGGTGGATTTAAAAGGTCTGGGACACCGTCACACGAGTTTCATGAAATCGTAAAAAAAGTCGTGATTTCAGGCATTTCTGGCCGTTTTCATGGGCTATAGCAGACATTTTTTTTGTGTTCGGGTGGATTTAAATTGTCCGGGACCCCGTAACACGAGTTTCACAAAATCGTTAAAAATCGTGATTTTGGGCATTTCTGGCCTTTTTCGTGGACTATAGCACACAGTTTTGGGGTCCGTGGTGGACTTAAACGGTCAACGACCCCGTCACACGTGTTTCATGAAATCATAAAAACCTCGTGATTTCGGTCATTTTTGGCCATTTTAATGGGCAACTGCACACAGTTTTGGGGTCCCGGGTGGATTTAAACGGTCCGGGACCCCGTCACACGAGTTTCACAAAATCGTAAAAAAACGTGATTTCGGGCATTTCTGGCCCTTTTCGTGGGCTATAGGACAGACTTTTGGGGTCCGGGACCCGATCAGACGAGTTTAACGAA
Organism: Poa annua; assembly: GCA_026929855.1. NCBI lineage: Eukaryota > Viridiplantae > Streptophyta > Magnoliopsida > Poales > Poaceae > Poa > Poa annua. The sequence goes on from CM049434.1 coordinate 145,670,056, forward strand.
ATCGTAAAAAATTAGTGATTTCGGGCATTTCTGGCCGTTTTCAAGGGCTATAGCACACAGTTTTGGGGTCAGAGGTGGATTTAAACGGCTCGGGTCCCCGTCACACGAGTTTCACGAAATCGTATAAAAATCTTGATTTTCGGAATTTCTGGCCGTTTTCGTGGGCTATAGCATACAGTTTTGGGGTCCGGGACCTGGACGCACGAGTTTCACGAAATCGTAAAAAAGTCGTGATTTCGGGCATTTCTGGCCTTTTCGTGGGCTATAGCACACAATTTAGGGGTCCGGGATGGACTTAAACGGTCCGGGACCCCGTCACACGAGTTTCACGAAATCGTAAAAAACTCATGATTTCGGGCATTTTGGCCGTTTTCGTGGGCTATAGCACACAATTTTTGGGTCACAACGGTCCGGGGCCCGGTCACATGAGTTTCACAAAATCGTAAAAAAATCGTGATATCGGGCATTTCTTGCCGTTTTCGTGGGCTATAGCACACAGTTTTAGGGTATGTGGTGGTTTTAAACGACTTGGGACCCCGTCACACGAGTTTCAAGAAATCATAAAAAAGACGTGATTTCTGGCATTTCTGGCCCTTTTCGTGGGCTATAGCGCACAGTTTCGGGGTCCGGGACCCGATCACACGAGTTTCACGAAATCGTAAAAAACTCATGATTTCGGGCATTTTTGGCCGTTTTCATGGGCTATAGCACACCGTTTTTGGGTCCGAGGTGGATTTAAACGGTTCGGGTCCCGTCACACGAGTTTCACGAAATCGTAAAAGAGACATGATTTTGGGCATTTCTGGTCGTTTTCGTAGGCAATAGCACACAGTTTTGGGGTCCGAGGTGGATTTAAAGCGCTCGGGTCCCCGTCACACGAGTTTCACAAAATCGTATAAAAATCGTGATTTCGGGAATTTCTGGCCGTTTTCGTGGGCTATAGCACACAGTTTTGGGGTCCGGGACCTGGCCGCACGAGTTTCACGAAATCGTAAAAAAGTCATGATTTCGGCCATTTTTGGCCGTTTTCGTGGGCTATAGCACACAGTTTTGTGGTCCGGGACCCGGTCACACGAGTTACACGAAATCGTAAAAAACTCGTGATTTCGGGCGTTTCTTGCCGTTTTCATGGGCTATAGCACACAGTTTTGGGGTCCGAGGTGGATTTAAACGGCCCGGGTCCCCGTCACACGAGTTTCACGAAATCGTAAAATATAAGTGATTTCGGGCATTTCTGGCCGTTTTCGTAGGCTATGGCACACAGTTTTTGGTCCTTGGGTGGATTTAAACAGTCCTTGGGTGGATTTAAACAGTCCCCGTCACACGAGTTTCACGGAATCGTAAACAACCCGCGATTTCGGGCATTTCTGCTCATTTTCGTGGGCTATACCACAGAGTTTTGGGGTCTGGGGTGATTTTAAATAGTCCGGGACGCCGTCACACGAGTTTCACGAAATCGTAAAAAACTCGTGATTTCGGTCATTTCTGGCCGTTTTCATGGCCTATAGCACACAGTTTTTGGGGTCTTGGGTGGATTTAAACGATCCGGGACCCCGTCACATGAGTTCACGAAATCATAAAAAACTCATGATTTCGGGTATTTTTGGCTGTTTTCGTGGGCTATAGCAGACAGTTTGGTCACACGAGTTTCACGAAATTGTAAATAACTCGTGATTTCGGGCATTTCTGGCCGTTTTCGTGGGCTATAGCACACAGTTTTCGGGTCTGTGGTGAATTTAGACGACCCGGCACCCCGTCACACGAGTTGCACGAAATCGTAAAAAACTCGTGATTTCGAGCATTTTTTGCCATTTTCGTGGGCAACTAGAGGCTTATCTTGACACAACAATGCAATAAAATAAATATACAAAGGAATTGCTACAGAGGTAGGACAAGTCCTTGACACAAACAAAATAAAATAACAGGAAATAAAAGTGGGTTGTCTCCCATAAGCGCTTTTGTTTAACGCCTTTCAGCTAGGCACAGAAAGCAAAACTCATGTATTATCAAGAGATGAAGCATCAACACCAATAATTTCCTCCAAAATATGGTTGGATGTAATAGGTGTGCATATATATAAAATCATTGTTGTTGGTGCTAGTAAAGTCACACAACTTAGTATTCTCAGCAGTACTCATTTTAGCAAATTAATTAACAAACCGAAATAACCAAAATAACAAAAACTGAAAATAAAATAGCAAACCGAAATAAACAAAGTAATGCAAGTAACTAATTTTTTTTGTATTTTTGATATTAAGCAAACAAGACAATAATAAAAATAAACTAAGCAAGACAATAACAAAATAAAAAGATTGGATGTGAGAGACTCCCCTCGTAGAAGAATCTTCAAATCACCGGCAACGAAGTTGACGGAGGAGTGTGAAGGTCTTCAAAGGAATTCTTATTTCCCCGGCAACGGCGCCACAAAAATGCTTGATGCACACGGTGGGTGTGTTGTTGGGAGACCCCAAGAGGAAGGTATGAAGTAGTGCAGCAGCAAGTTTCCCTCAGTTGTGAAACCAAGGTTATCGAACCAGTAGGAAATAATGAATTCCCCCGAGGTGTCAACGGCGCCAGAAAAATCTGCGACATAAGGGCGCCAGAATATGCTTCCTGGGACGTAGGTGACGTGGAACCTGCACACAACACAATCAAGATACTTTGCCCCAACTTAACGGTGAGGTTGTCAATCTCACCGGCTTGCTGTAACAAAGGATTAAACGTATGTGTGGAAGAAAGATGTTTGTTTGCAGAAAGTAACAGGTTTGCAGTTTGTGGTTTATCAGATTAAAGAGAAGGACCGGGGTCCACAGTTCACTAGTGGTGTCTCTCCATAAATAATAATAACATTCATGCGGGTAAACAAATTACAGCTGGGCAATTGATAGAATAATGATGAGCAAACCAATGCATATACCAACGTTATGATGTCTAGTGTGAGATTCATTCGGGCATTACAACAATATACATAGACCGTTCCAACCGCATCTATGACTAATAATCCACTTTCCGGTTAGCGTCCGCACCCCTTTCAGTATTAAGTTGCATGCAGCAGATTATCGCCTTAAGCACTGTGTGTAAAGTAAGTAAGTAACATCATCCTTAGACAAAGTACTACTGTTTTATCCCTAGTAGCAACAGTACATCTACAACCTTAGAGCTAGCTGTCACCACCCCAGATTTAATAGAGACATGAACCTACTATCGAGCATAAATACCCCCTCTTGGAGTCACAAGCATCTACTTGGCCAGAGCATACACAAGTAACGGAGAGCATGCAAGATCATTAAATAGCACACACATGATATATTATGAAGCAATAACTTTAGTACTCAATATTTATCAGATCCCAGCAAACACAACATGAAGTATTACATAACGGTGATCTTGATCATGATAGGCAGCTCACAAGATCTAAACATGATAGCACAAGAGGAGAAGACAACCATCTAGCTACTGCTATGGACCCGTAGTCCAAGGATAGACTACTCACGCATCAGTCCGGAGGCGGTCATGGCGACGTAGAGGCCTCCGGTGACGATTCCCCCTCCCGGCAGGGTGCCGGGAGAAATTCTGATCTCTCCCGAATTGGTGTTGACGACGGCGGCGGCTCGGGACCCGTGGAGGAAAATATGAACACCGTGCTAGGGTTTTTAGTCTGGGGGGTATTTATAGGCGAAAGGGCGAAGTCGGTGGCGCCCCGAGGGGCCCACACCTGGTCCTCGCGCGGCCAGAGGTGCTGCCGCGCGAGCACGTGGTGGCGCCGCCTCGGTGGCCCACTTCGTCTCGTGTTCGGCTTTCTGGAACGTTCCCGATGAAAAACTGACTTCAGAAAAGAAATCGTCCAATTCCGAGAATATTTCCTTAAGTACTTTTCTGAAACCAAAAACAGCAGAAAACAGGGAACTGGCACTGTGGCATCTTGTTAATAGGTTAGTCCCAGAAAATGCATAAAACTATATAAAATGCATATAAAACATGTGATAACTTGGTATAATATAGCATGGAACATAACAAATTATAGATACGTTGGAGACGTATCAATGACATCGGAGGCTGTTGCGACGCCGGTGCTGGACGTCGACGAACCCGACGAAGGCGACGCTTGATCTGCGCCGCCAAGCCCCATGAATTTGTGCCCCTCTTTCTGGCTCGATAGACATTGATTTGCGGCGATTGTTCGCCTGGTTTGTAATATGGGCGATTGTTCGTCCGGATTTGTGATCGTTTTGTGGGCGCGAAAACTATGTGATCAGCGTGTCCGGGAGTCGGTATTTTCAAAATTTGAACTTGCAATGGGGGGGGGGGGGGTATGGGGGCTACGACTGGGAGCCGCAGCCTCCCCATTTGATTGTGTCACGCCGGCGCCCCCACATAAGGCCTATGGGGGGGGGGGGGGGCCGAATGAGGGGGACGAGTGGGGATGCTCTAAGAATAACGAGAACTAGCTAGCTAATTGTTGTGGTTACGCTGCGTGCGTGGTCGCTTGATGCAGATATTTCAGGATTGAGCTTGTGTCGTCACAGGATCTCACTTCTCACCTATATATATATAGATCACGCAGTTTTGTTTGCGCCTTCAAAACTTTGTCCTTAATAATCCACCAAAATCTCGTCGTCGACATGGGATGGGAGTCGAAACGTAGCTGTCCGGAGTTCCCCGTGCTAGTTAGGCGCCAACCTCCCATCGCTTCCTCCCTCCTTCTGCATCCATGGCTCCTATCGCCATTTCCGTGCTTGATTACCTACACAGGCAGAGCCGTGTAGCGACACAGTAAGTTGCGTCACCGAGTGCTGTGATCTATACATGCATGCTCATCTCTCGCATCTTGTGTCGCGACAGACACTGCGAGCAGGACACGGCATGCCCTTCTCTCTCCTTTCGTCATCATATAAGAGCGAACGTACGTACAACCTTAAACCAGGCGTTAAATACATACATTCATCAAATTTAAGACCCATACCGAAATTCAGTTTTCAGCAACCAACACCACAGGCCACAGCCTAACAGTTTCCAGCATTACAGTTTCAAATACCAAAACATCGCTCACCAAACAGCTCAAGTAGGGCAGCTCCCTCTGCTTGCGACTTTTTTTAAAACCTCTGCTTGGTTCTCACGCATTTCTTGCATATATCAACTAAAAAGTGGAGCCTCACTTGCTCATGTTCTGCTTCGGCCAACCCCATTTCAGCAAACGAACCGCCGTGTTCTCGAGCGACGCGAAGTTGAATCGGCGGCGGTTCCGCTGCCCGTAAAGTGTTCGACGATTTGCTCTAGTTTTAGGGCCGTTTGGGGGCCGGCATTTGGGGGTGCCGATGTGGGCTGCAATCTCCATTTGACCGGACATCTGTCCGACACCCTCCAATTCTCGAAACCGAAATTCAAATCCCTGGGGTCCGATTTGAATTTCGGTTTCGAGAATTTACCGGTCCTCGGCGAAATGGGCGAAATTCGACCATTTCGGTATTTTCCGATCAAATCTCGCACGAAATGAAAGAAACAAAACTTGAATCTTAGACCGAAATCTTACCGAAAATGTACAAATATTTAAATTTCCAGGATTTTTTTGACAAACTATTAACTTTTTAGCAAAAAAGATCAAAATTCAGAACATTTCACCCGGTAAATATTCTTACCGATCCTCGCTGAAATGGGCGAAATTCGGCCGAAATTTGTTTTTTGGGCGAAATTCAAAACCCCTGCTCTTACCTTATCCCCACCGAATCCTTCTTCTTAGTAGTAATATGGCCTTGCACGTGTCGACTAATACATACATAAAAAAGTAGTCTGATCTATTACATACTAAAAGCAATATACGGAAGTAATAATAGAGACACCACGTTAAGCCACATCACTAAAATTAAGTTTGTTAGTTAGATCTAAAATCTATGAGTAGGATTTAATAGGAGATTAGTTGTAAAGTAACTATTTTATATGTTTGACACGATCCATGTCAAAGTATCTTCCGTGCGACATAAGTCGTGCCAGAAACCAGAAATTAATCGATAATAACTGATAAATAAAGAAACATGAGAACTTGCCTGTGGCAAGATGGTTAGGAGGGTGGTTGTACCCCAGCCCACCAGAGTTCAAACCCCGGGTTTAACGCTGGTGTTTCTCATTTAGGCGGAATATTCTTCAGTGGGAGGGGATGTTCCCGTCGACAGCGAGGCGCCTGTGGTGACTTCGTCAATCTCAAGACCTGACCCGCCGGCTCAGTATCTCGGAGGTGCTCATAGGGGTAGGGTGTGCGTGCGTGCGTTCATAGGGGTGAGTGTGTGCGCGTATATATATATATATATGAGCGCTTGCGTTGTACTGTGTTTCTCCAAAAAAAAAACATATAGCAATCGTATTCCGATAGGACTCTCGTCGGCGGCCGTTGCGGTGATCGCTAGGATTTCATTATGTACTGACTTTCTTCTCCTCACGTGCCAAAATTCCATGATCAGAAAAATATGATCATCAAACAACAAGATAATCTAATCCTAGAGAAAAGATTAGGAACATTTTGCTTGTGATCATAAAGGTCACATACCTTAACTAATCATGTATAGAGATGTATATTTTGGTTCTCGCATAACTTACAAGATGAATTGAGTTTAGTTTCCAAGAATAATTGGAGTGAAACTCATGGTGTCAATAGTTTATGTGAATGAAAATATTTAGACCAAGCAAAGTTACCAAACACTTATCTACAACGGCTCTTATCGGCAATAGCTTTTAAAAAACTATTACAGCGTGAAAGAACAACGACCGCAAACCCAATTAGTATCCCCTAAGAATACTAAGCCAGCTAGAATTGGTGCCTTCTCCTTCTCCCATATGTCCACATCATGGTGGACCCCACTCACCCTTCAATTTATGTTTATTTATAGTTCATATAATACAGTTTGAGAACCATTTATTGAATATACACATATGTTTGTAATTATCTACTAATTTTTTTGTGAAATAAAAAGGGATTCCCATCTATATAAAAAGAAAATTGTGGTTGTAAGAAACAAAAATTAGCTCCATTCTCCTCAAAATTACTCTTTTTGTGTAGACCAAAATACAAAAAAAAAACTTCTAGAGTGTGTACAATACATAGTTATATGTTTTATTCAAAAAATTAAACCTAAACATGTCGTTTCGATTTTTGTAAAGAACATGCGGTGACTTCGGAGCTATCGGCAACATCCGATAAATCTCTCTTATCTTTGCCTAGCTTCCACCATAGCGTCGCCCAGCCTGTGCCATGCGAAACCAAATCTCTCCCTCCGCCTCCCTCGAGCTATATTCTATTGAAATCAACATTCCATGCGGAAAGTTTTCCCGTCTCTCCACACACACCTCTGGCTCCATCATGTACCTGAGACTACATGCACCTCCATCCTTGATGTCCAGTCTCAAGTCCATTGTTAACTGACACACCACGTGTGCTCCCCTCTGGTGGCCACCCAACGCCAAGTCCATTGTTAACTTGCACGCCACATTCGCTCCCCTTTGGTGGCCACCCAACGCCATTGAGCTGACTTCCTAAAACCCTCATAGTAGCTGCACGTGAACACCCTTCCCACCTCTCGCATCGGCCGTTGTCACCGTTGTTGTTAGTAGTGGTCGACTGTCCATCCCTAATGTCGTGACTCAAGTCCATTGTTAACTTGCACGCCTCGTGCGCTTCCCTCTGGTAACCAGCCAACGACATTGACTTGATTTCCTACAACCCTCGCAATAGTTGCACGTGAACACCCATGTTGCCTCCCGCATCGGCCGACGTTGTCACCGTTGCTGTTAGTAGTGGTCGACTCGATGGTGGTGGCAACAACGGTTGAAACCGTGAATGACAAATCAATGTTGAATGGGTGTGGAAAGATGAGTTATACGCATCGTTGTTAGATGCCACCTATTAATGATGAAAGATGACGTGGGTATTTATCCGTGAACTTTATATATTTGCTTATATCTCACTTGTATGTAGAGAACAAGCCATATCATGTAAGAAAATGCATGTGTGTATTGTGTAGATAGTTGAATGCATACACTAAAAAAGACCTATGTTTGACTAGACTCCGTTGCAATCATCAGAGCGTAGAGAAGTCATGACCCTGAGGGTACAAAAATAGCATGTGGTGTTGAAATCGTGTGGCGAACATGTAAATTATATATTAAAAGAATGGCATTCTTACAATTACATAAATAATTGTTAGTGGTATTCATGCCTGTTATTTTTTTTACACAATCTGGATCGAATGCACATATTGATATTGCATGTAAACATTATAAGATCTCAGTTTGCTTTATATTTTGGCGAATTATTTAATATTTATTTGTGGAATGTTCTACAGTTTTTATGTAGCATCGATCGCATTCGATGCAATTTATTTATATATGCCAAGACATAATTATGCCAACTATTATTATTTTGGGTTAATTTATGTCAGAAATTCTACCTGATTTCATTATATTAAAATCAATGACCTTCGTTGTAGGATCTCGATGGCTAATGAAACCTTGACTAATCTATCTCTTCAAGTTTACAATTTTGATCATATTGTACAATATCTGCAGATTGTCAGAATTTTGATCAATTTTTTTATCAAATCATTATAGAACCATGTACACAATTTTACTTTCATGATATTTCATAATTATCGTTGTATCCTGATTCTCTAATTGAGTGTAAACTTTTTTAAGTGGGGTCATGCTCTTTCTGTTAAGTGGTGTATTTATAACTTTACTAAAACTAAATTAAATAGTTGTTTTCCTTCTCTACTTTTGTATGTAGTGATCCAATGGTACTATGTTTTTCATCATTAGTACTCCCTCTGAACCAAAATAATCGTCGGGAGTTGTATAGAGAGTTTGTATTACGGTAGTACAAACCTCCCGACAGTTTTATCGGATCAGAGGTAGTACTATTTTATATATGAGTATGTGTTTCGCTAAAAAAATGTTTATTGATCTATTGTTGTTCGTATTAGGACAGACGCGGCAACGCGCGTCTTTTCCTTCTAATAGTGATGATACATGCTAGATGTAGACGCGAATGCATTTTCAACTACTTTTTAAAACACTATACTTCCGGCCCTCAAAATTGAAGTAAATTAGAAGCTCATCATTTACGGCTGCGTGTCGACTAATACATACATAAAAAAGTAGTCTGATTTTAATAAATAATTCTTAAGCCAAATAAACAAACATTTATTTGCACAATATTTTCATATAGGAAGGACTTGTCAACCTTTTCCAGGTTAATATTTTGTACATTATTTTAAAAACATAATTTGTGTGTTCATAACATCAATGTGTAACAATTGCCATTCTTTAATTTCCATTTTATAATAACTGAAATCTCTAATATAATGAAACAACATTTAAGTAAAATTCAAAATTGAATACAGTACTACTCCTATAACATCAACCATCACTCCGTGTGTGGCTCTTCTTGTTTCTCTGTATCCTCACTATTTTCTCTTTACTTGTAAGATCTGTTATTTTTTATTACTCAGAATTGTTGTAGAGTATAGCTGGTAACATATGTTATTTATTATCATGTGTGACTGGTTGGAAATTGATAATTTCAGATACATGTACTTTTGGTAGAATTTAGAATTTACAGGATACAGTGGGATGATGATATTTCTTTGCTCGGGGAAAACTGCTCGGTAGATGCAATTTAACATGCAATATAGCGAGACCGAATCCAAACCTCAAAAGTCATGTTCAGTAGAACATATATTGTTAGCCTAGTGTGAAGCTGTATAGTATCTTACTTTAAACCGGACCCCTCTTTATTTCTCTAAGATCTCCTCGTACATGCTTTACTGAATGAGAAAAAATGGAATGTATAAATCAGGCGTTCAAAATTTTCATTATATTGTATTGTGTTCTAACCTGAATTTTTGTTCCGCGACACAGATGTTCGAGCTGTTGCAGGAGTCTTTGGAGCGGTAATGCAAGGGCATGGCCGAGGTAGTGGAACCAGCTTGGGAGAGGTCGTCCTGCTGCTCATCAGCGTCCTGGGCATGGTCCTCTTGCTCGCAGGTGGGATGGGGAGGGAGGCATGGAACTCAGACGGCGAGCCTGAGGGCGGACATCCTGCTCATCGCCGTCGTGTGCGTGACCCCCATTCCCTCCGCCGTCGTGTTGGTCGTAGGCGGGACATGCGGCATGAAATTCAAATGGCAAAGTGCGATTGTTATCCCTTATAATTTTGGAATTTGTTGGTTGTGAATGAAGGGGTCAATTTTTTTAGGAAAAAGTCAACAAATCTTAAACTTATAGGCAAAAACTAAATCGAACCCTAAACTCCTAATCCCTGAAATTGGCATCTTAACTTATGAATCCCGGTCTAATTTAAACCCTGGAGCTGTTTGGTGCAGTGGGAATGGGAAAACCCCAGACGGGATTACAGGCTTCTCTCACTTACAGTAGGCTTCACATGTCATATCATAATCTTCCTCAATGTTATTTCTCTTGCTCGATGGGTTTGAGCTCAAGTCTGACCAGTCCGTCGTCTACATCGCTCCCCCAAGTGGTCCGGCTGCATCTACGGACACACCGACTGCAACTTCGACAGGTCCGACACCGACTCCTATGGTTCGGCCCTTCGGTGCCGGCGACCCGCCAGCGTGCCTCGCCGAGTTCACGCTCCCTCGTCGAAGGCTTTAACCTGCCCGTCACTGTGACGCCCATGAACGGAAGGGGCAACTGCTCCACGGCCGGGTGCAATGGGGACCTGCGCGAGACGTGCCCCGCCGAGCTAGCCATCAAGGGCGCCGATGGGAAGACCGTCGCGTGCGGGAGCGCTTGTCACGTGTTCAACAACGACCAGTACTGTTGCCGCTGAAATTTCGGCGGCTCCTCCAAGAAATTCAAGGAGGCTTGCCCACGGAGAGTATCAATTTGAGATGAACTAGGGATAGGAGATGAACATGACAAGTGGGTCCTTGCTGTCAGCAGGAGTATCAATTAACTTTTAAAATTCTACTCCCATGGAAAACAACTCAGGTTTTAAATTAGACCGGGATTCATAAGTTGAGAGTGCCAATTTCAAGGATTAAGATTTTGGGATACGATTTACCTTTTGACTATAAGTTTAAGATTTGTTTTGGATTTTTTTATTTTTTTTATGTGCATATATGGCAGACTTGTTACCGTGGAGAATATGGCAGGTATGATGATGTGAGAATTTAATGCATATATGGCAAGTGTGATGTGGGCAATTACGTGCAGAATATATAAGCCGTGATGTGAGGAATTAAATAGGGGTGGCCTTGATCTTGTTTGCACGGACGGTCGAGATTTAATTTTCCTGTCAAGTTGGAGAAGATCTGTTCCTCCTCCTCCTCCTCCTCCTCCTCCTGCTGCTCTTCCTCGACAGTGCCCGGCGGCGCGCCTCCTTCCTCCCGCCTCTTTGCCCAAATCCCCACCACGCCGCCACGCCGGTCAACCCGAGGTAACCCCTACCGGCTGCCGCAAACTCTAATTACCTCTCAAGATGAATCAACTAGGACCCATCCATCCAGGTATTGCCTCTCAAGATGAATCCGGCAATTTGGTTAAACCCTCCTCTGGTAACCTCACGAAACAGATTGAGTCAAAGATATCAAAATGTGTTGCTTCTCTTGCTTCATTCCATGGTAATTATTATTGTCATGTGCCCATTATTTTCCATATACGTGCTTGTATTTCAGCAATTAATGATGGAAACTATTATCGTCTGTAGGAGATACTGATACGGTTGCATTTGAATGCACGGGAATATTTATTGAAAACGTACATGCCGATACGGAAACCGCAAGTGTTCTGACTTCAGCTACTCTAGTTGGATCTGGACCTAATGGGATCACTGATAACTTGACGGTTAGTGTTTCCAGCTTCCCTGTACTTCTTAAATCTCCTTGCTGTTCAACCTAGCTATTAATTCTTGCTTTATCGATCGGTGCAGATTAAAGTGCGTCTTCCCAGTGGCGCAGTTGTCATTGGCTGGCTACACCGTTGTCATTTCAGGTATGGTATTGCTGTTGTGAAAATCAGGCGCACATGTGGTTTTCAGGAAGCACATCTCAGTACTAGCAACCGCGTGCAATTTGAGTCCAACAGTAAGGTAGTGGCTGTGGGGCGTTGTTACGACAAAGGCATGCTAAACTTCACAAGTGGGACAGTGCTTGGCCCTGCAAGTGATAACATCCGTGAGCTTATGCTCCCCACATGTAACATGAATATGGTGAGTCGTTGTTTTTTCCTTTAGTTCCTTGCATGGCAATAGTAATATAGCTTAACCTATCGCATATACGCACTGAACTATCAGTTTGAGACATTGTCAATGCCGTTTTTCCTATGCAACTTCCTTCATTGTCACTTCCATTTTGTGCCAGGCTCCGAGTGGATGCCCGCTTATTGATTTTGATGGGAACTTTGTTGGAGTGCACGTCCGACGTCGCAAATTGACTGCATTTGTACCAATGAACATGATTTTTGAACTCCTGGAGCACTCTGGGACTACTAGGTTGGTATTTCCAGACTTGCATTATTTACAAGCTGTGGCTTCTCGTTGAATTTACTATGCTTGTCATCTCACTGTCCTAGCAACATTCTTTTCTAATTTGATGCTACTGTTTTGGATGCCAAGCATTATTTGAGGTTTGCCCAGCAGATTTTCTTTGGTACTTTTCCCATCTTTCTGCTGCTATAGGTGCTTTGGATTAGTGAATGATTCTCCCTGTGGCCAATAAGTAATGATGTTACCTAGACAGTTGTGCTCTTACCATCTATTATTTTGCCATGCTTTGAAGACTTGAATAATATATTTTTCTAATTCAGAGTTTGTGTAAGCTCTTTTTTAGGCCTAAGATTTATATTTGGTTGTATATAATTTGTGTTCCAATAACATCTGCATTATTTACGATTTTCCACATTCTTAACATCTCAACATTGCATAGGCATATCTTGTTTGGATATATGAAATAGGCATATCTTGTCTGGCTATATGAAATTCTTGATCACATGTATGCACTTCTGTGTATACAAAGGGCCCACACAGTTTGCATGTTTTTTTTAATCATTTTCCTTATTGGGGCCGTTGTCGTTGCTCTAATCTGGTTTTGTTAACTAGAGGGCCAACAGTAGAGGCCATATAGTCGCCCGAAGCTGAGACTGTAATCCCACAGGCTTATCTGTATGTGAAAACGTAAGAATAAGTAAGAACATGGAATTGGATGTCCTACTAGATTGAAAGAGGCAAGAATTTGATCAACTTGGGTGCTTGGATGATCTATATAAAATTTATTTGCCGGTTCATCTATGTTGGAGAGGAGGGAGAGTGATGTTGCTTTGTTGTTTTGGATGCTCCAAAAGGAAATAATGGAACGGTGTTTGAAACTTCAGAGCTATTTCCAACAAGTCAAAACATATCATTTGAAAATTTTCATTCTAAGATTCCAGCCCTATTGATATATATTTTTTTATCGATGTTATAATATGTTTCCAAACAAGGCCTAGAGCAAGCTTAAGCTATTTTGTGGCGCTGAGGCAGCATAGACCTCATGGAGATGACCTCTCTCATTGACTAATCCAGTTCAGTTATATGATGTTAATACTTTTGTTTGCTGTTTTTGTAGGCATAGTGCTGCTGATACTAATGATAAACATGGTTCAAACAGGTTTGTATACATTTAATCGCTACATTTTTTTGGTTATGCTGGTTTCATGAAAGTTAAGTAAAACTGACCCCCCCCCCCCCCCCCTCCTCCCCCCTTTTTTTTTTTAAATGTTGAATGACAGTGGGTCACTGGTATATGAGGAGGGAGATCTATCCCTGATAGGCCAAGATCCGCCTGTGTTTTCTAAACGCAAAGACTGGCTATGTAATCTACTAAACTAGTGTTGAGTTGGTCACTGGTTTATGAGGAGTGAGATGTGTCCACGGATGACCGGGAGCTGTTTCTGCTTGGCCAAAATGTATTCTTTAAATGGAAAGAGGAGGCATATGTTCTAACCTAGTGGTGAACCTATTTGTTAGTTTGTGCCGCTCCGCTCTAGGAACCGTTTGCTACTAATGGTCTTTGTGAATCAGTACTGCCTTTTATGGTAATTTGAATCCATGCTAGGTGTGTGTGGCTCTTTGAATTGGTATTGCTTGTTATGGTAATTATTCACACGTTCTAGTCCATGTGCCCAAAGTACAATCCTATTGTAAGTCTTGATACATCATTGCCTTGTCTCGTGCGAGCAATGAACCTTCTTGATGTGTTTGGCTCAATGGTAAGGGAACGATTGATCGATAACTGCTTGTTGGCTTGAATTTGGCTGGTTCACTGTTTTAGTCGGTGCAACCTACACAAATTAGCGCTTAAAACACGTGCATAAGAAAGAAACAAGCCTAAAGGCCCCGTTAAAACATGTATACCCTGTTGAGCCTAACTACTAGTGCTACCTTGAGGCTAAAAAAAACTAGCACGTGAACGTAGCACCGGGTTCAGCTGGCTCTCATGTCCACTCAAGATTCTGGATGCTTATGAACTTCTAGATCGCAGAAGCACGAATAAAAATTGCTGACAGGGGCATAAAAAATGCATACGTTCAAGCACTACATAACAGTATAGGTGCACAAGTTTTACAATCAGATAATATAATACTACCCTCGAAGGGCAAGGCAAACTGGGAAATGCTTGGTTGAACCCGGCGACATATACTAAACACCCTGGAGTCGACGTAAACATACTAGATTGCACAAGAACTTGAACCCCCATGAATCATGCGTTATTGCAGAGAAACCGGGCCCATGGAAACTTCTCACGTTGCCTTGCTTACGATGCAGCTTTTCCATCCACACCAGTCCTGTTAGAGCAACAAGCAGAAGAATAAGGCGCCGAAAGTTTGGTCAAATGTTGCTTCAAGAGCTTGAGTGTCTTTCTAAAAACTAGCACACCATATTAAGGGTGGCGATTTGCATCGTTGGCGGAAACTCAATTTGTTTGGTTTGGTTCTATCTATCTATCTATCTATCTATCTATCTATCTATCTATCTATATATATATTGTTTGTTTAGTAAACAATTTTGATTTTCAGTCTATCGCCTTTTTTATAACAAAATATAATACTAATAGGGTTGTGGTATAAAATAAAGTTTTGGGCAGTATAAGGATCAATCTTTTTCGTGTAAAAAGGTAAAGATCTCACCTTGGGAAGTTTAGTTTTGTTCATGACGAAGGAGAAATAGTGTACAAACCCGACGATACGGCATAAAGGTGGTGATTTTGTTATTTCAAGCCGGGCCACGCCAAGGCTTACCTTGGCAAACTTTACCGGGATTGCCTCACATCAACACAGATTAGCATGTGGGAGGTGAGGTTCAAAGCAGGCAAAAATGAACTAGTCATTTGCCAAGGTATCCTGATGTTTTCCCTCATCTCAATGAGCTCACTGTATAGTTTGTACTTGTTCAATCCATCAACCTCGGTGCATGCACTTGGAAGAGGAAGAAGAAGAATCGACGTGTGACTCATAGACTTGTAGCCAATTTATGATGCTTTCTTCAAAACATACCAAATTGCTACTAGAATCATACTAGTTTGCGAAGTGGAATTGGCATTCGGTTAATTAAAAAGCACCACCATGTAAATGTTAATTAGCCTGTTGATGAGCGTATCCATTTTGAAGACTAGCCAAACTCTGAGCGCAAGAGCTGAAGGTTAGACAGACCGTTAAGGATTTTTGCACGCATAGTCTGGGTATGATTTCATGCCTAGTGTAGATTATAAACTCGTGTATGTTTGTTTGAATACATTCATTTCCAAGACCTCCTCAGAATAACCAAACGAGAACGGACATGGCAGCGGCGGTTCCGGGGAACGCCTCCCTCCTCCCCGAGCAGCATTTGTGGGTTCTCCTCCGACCTCCTCTCCCCGAGCAATGGGGCCGCGCCTCCTGCACCACTACCGCTCCCGCTCCGCCTCATCCTTCGCGCGCTCCCCGGACACCTCCATCGGCGACGACGCACACAGCAGCCTCGGACCCGCCGCCGCCGACGCCCTCGACAGCCCCTTCGGCAACCTCGATGGCCTCACCCGCGCCGACGTCCGCGAGGCCGCCTACGAGGTCTTCTTCATGGCCTGCCGCGCGGGAGGCAAGGCGGCCAGCGGCACCGTCAATGGCGGTGACGAGTCGCCGAGGATCGGCGCGGGGCCCAGGGGCGCCATGAACGTCGTCAACAGCCGGGTCAAGCGCGTGCTCGGGCTCAAGGCGCGCAGGTCCTCGCAGCCGTCCACCGCCCTGCGGATGATCGCGTCCTCGTCCTCCTCCGCGCCGGGCTCCCCCGGCCGCGGTGCGCGCACCATCACGAACCACCAGCCGTCCGGGTCGCCGAGGGCGCGCCGACCGATGACCTCCGCCGAGATCATGCGCCAGCAGATGCGCGTCTCCGACCAGACCGACGCCCGCCTCCGCAAGACGCTCATGCGCACCCTCGTCGGCCAAGTCCGTCCATGGCTTCACTCAACCGCAATTGAATTGACACATGATGATGTCACGTACGTACGTACCTAACATTCGCGCGCGACTCCAAATGCGCGCAGGTGGGGAGAAGAGCGGAGACGATCGTCCTTCCCCTCGAGTTGCTGCGGCAGCTAAAGCCGCCCGACTTCGCCGACGGCGGCGAGCACCACCAGTGGCAGCTCCGCCAGCTCAGGCTCCTCGAGGCCGGCCTCCTCCTGCACAGCTCCGTCCTGCACGACCACCGCCACAGCGCCTCCGTGCTCCGGTTACGCGAGGTCGTTCAGGGTGCGGAGAGCCGCGCGATCGACACCGGGAAGGCCTCGGACGCCATGCGCGCGCTCTGCGACGCCGTGCTCGCGCTGGCATGGCGCTCCGCGCCCACCGGAGAGGCGTGCCACTGGGCCGACGGGTACCCTCTAAACGTGCTCCTCTACGTCTCCCTCCTCCAGGCCGTCTTCGACCTCCGGGACGAGACCGTCGTGCTCGACGAGGTGGACGAGCTGCTGGAGCTGATAAAGAGGACATGGACGACGCTCGGCATCAACCGGATGGTGCACAATGCGTGCTTCGCCTGGGTACTCTTCCAGCAGTACGTGGCCACCGGCCAGGTCGAGCCGGACCTCGCCGGCGCGGCGCTCGCGATGCTCACGGAGGTGGCCGCCGACGCGAAGCAGGGGAACCCGCGTGACTCCGTGTACGCGCGGGTGCTCTCCAGCGCTCTCAGCGCGATACGCGACTGGTCCGAGAGGCGCCTGCTCGACTACCATGAGACGTTCGGGAATTACGGCACCGGTACGGCCGCGATGGAGAGCGCCCTGTCCCTGGCGCTCGCCGCCGGCAAGATCATCACCGAGAGCCCTGGCATGGGTATCAGGGCGGCACACACGGTTCACGAAGGCGGCGGTGTAGGGAGCTTCGCCGGTGACCGCGTGGACTACTACGTGCGCTGCTCCATGAGAAGCGCATTCACCAAGGTGCTCGAGAACGGGCTCGGGCAGGAGGACGGCATGCTCACCGGACGCGACGCCGCCGATCCCAGCGAGATCCTGACACAGCTTGCCAATGACACGGAGGAGCTGGCCGTATCGGAGCGCGAGATGTTCAGCCCGACGCTGAGGCGGTGGCACCCGTTCCCGGCCGCGGTCGCCGCGGCCACCCTGCATAGCTGCTTCGGAGTGGTGCTGAAGCAGTACGTGGCCAAGGCCATCTGCCTGACAGATGAGCTCGTGCGCGTGCTGCACGCCGCCGGCAGGCTTGAGAAGGCGCTGGTGCAGGTGGTGGCTGAGGACGTCGCCGACAGCGGCAGGTCTGTGGCGCTGGAGGTGGCGCCGTACGACGTGGAGTCCGTCGTGGTGGGCTTCCTCCGGACGTGGATCGAGGAGCGGCTACGGGTCGCTAAGGAGTGCGTCGTCAGAGCCAAAGACACCGAGGTTTGGTCGCACATTTCGTCCATTCATCAAGCATGTCCATGATCCCATAAGGACCGCTCATGTCGTGTAGAGCTGGATCGCGAGGTCGAAGAATGAGCCGTACGCGCAGTCGGCGGTGGAGCTGATGAAGTTGGGCAAGGCCACCATGGATGAGTTCTTCGCGATCCCCGTGAGCGCGAGGGACGACATGGTGCAGGACCTCGCCGACGGCCTCGGCGCCGTCTTCCAGGACTACATCTCCTTCCTTGGCTCCTGCGGGAACAAGCAGAGCTACCTCCCGCAGCTGCCGGCGCTGACTCGGTGCAACCAGGACTCGACGATCAAGCGGCTCTGGAAGAGGGCGGCGGTGACGCCGTGCCGGGCGCCCGTGACGGGCGCGCGCGGAGGAGGCCAGTGCGGCCAGAGCGCGTCCGTGGCCGGCGGGCACAACCCGCGGCCGTCCACCAGCCGCGGCACGCAGCGCCTCTACGTCCGGCTCAACACGCTCCACTACGTCCTCAGCCACGTCCAGGCGCTCGACAAGTCGCTCTCCTTCTTCTCCGGCAGCGGAGGCGGGGCATGCGCATCGCCGTCGGCCGCGAACCGCCTCCTCGCGGCGCCGTCCCGCCACTTCGAGCACGCGCGCGCCGCAGCGCAGTCGGCCATCGCCCACGTCGCCGAGGTCGCCGCGTACCGGCTCATGTTCTTCGACTCGCACCAGTCCTTCTACGACGGGCTTTACGCCGGCGGCGTGGCCGACGCCCGCATCCGCCCGGCCCTTCGCACGCTGAAGCAGAACCTGTCGCTCCTCCTCTCCGTGCTCGTGGACCGCGCGCAGCCGGTGGCCGTGCGGGAGGTGATGAAGGCCTCGTTACAAGCATTCCTCACGGTCCTGCTCGCCGGCGGCAACCACCGGAGCTTCACGCGGGAGGACCACGCCATGATAGAAGAAGACCTGCGCAGCCTGAAGCGGGCCTTCTGCACGCGCGGGGAGGGCCTGGTGACGGAGGACGTGGTGGAGAGCGAGGCGGAGGTGGCCGAGGGCGTCGTCGCGCTCATGGAAACAATGGCAGCAAACTTTGTACAAATACATACAAAATTGATTGCACAACAGCATACGGTGGCAACATAAAATGGTAGCCCAACTACATATAGTAACTCACAGGTCACAAATCTGAGATAACAAACAAGGCATCAACCACTAAGTGTTTTTTTGTTAAGAAAAGACATCAACCACTAACTAAGCCCAGGGAGCAATGAACAACCAAAAAAATAGGTGGAACGCTTACTAGCATATATCGGATGCATAAACTAAGCCTAGTGTTGTGACTTGTGAGCTTCCCTGAATAAGAAAACGTCCAGAGCGGCAAAAATGCAGGTAGCTGAACATCATGGTCTTTCTTCTGGAGTGCAGATGTTGATGCAGGATGTTAGAATCAGATGGGGAAATATATAATTAGATTCCTAACCTTGCAATCCGGATAATACAACTATCATGGTTACCAGGTTGCGTAAGTCCAAAACTGAGCTCGGAGCTTCCCCGAATTAAGTAGGAAAAGAAGTTGAGAAAAGAAAAGGCAGAATTCAGAGAAGAGAATACAAACTCAGATCATCATATTGACAGGGGGTGCAAATAATAAAAATAATACAGTACATTATATATATTGACAATGCCACAGAAACACCATACTGTAGAATATGACATGTTTACAACAAATGAAAGAATAGCAAGTTGATGACTTGTTTGACAATCTCACACAGCTCTCTGTATCTTCTTCCCGGTTGGCAGCTCTTTCTAACATTCACCATTTCTGCTCCTGCCCAAATCTGCTCCTGGTCTTCATAAACCCCCCTCTCGTGACGGAGTCGTCACCGCCACGGTTCCAGTAGGCGCCGACGGTGCCGAGGATGGGCATGTCGTCGGGGCTGGGGCTCGGGGACCGCGACCTCATCGGCGACGAGTTGGCGGACGAGATCTTGATGTCCTCCACGGTGAGTGCGCCCAGGATGGGCCGGTCCTCGCGGCTGATCGGCGAGTAGGAGCGGGCCGAGTTGCAGCTCCTGCTCTCCGGCGTCCCCGTGGAGCCCAGCCACGTGGAGAGGCTGGCGTCCACCGACGCCTCCTGCTTGCTCGGCGTGCTCGGGGTGTACTCCGCGGCCTTCTTGCTCGCCGCAGCCGGGTTGGTGGAGAGCTTGTCCGACGACGACCGGTTCTCTCGCCCCAGCGTGCCGACGACGACGTTCTCCTTGTCCGAGTTCTTGGGCTTGGTGGTGGCGTCCTTCCACTCGGCGAACTTCTCCACCGAGCTGAGCACGGCAGCTGGTTCCGGTTTCGCGGCCACGGAATCTTTGGCCCTGGCGGCCGCCACGGGGAGCAGGAAGAGCGAGTCGCAGGCCCCCTCCTCGCCGCGCGCGATGCCCAGGAGCCCGCCGCCATGGTTGTCCTCCTCCTCGTCGTCGATGGCGTCGATCCCGTCCTCGTACTCCTGATCCTCCCCGTCCTCGTACTCGTCTTCGTCGTCGGAGTAGTAGTACTCCTCGTCGTCGTAGTCGCTGTCTTCGTCGCCGTCGGCGGCGGCTGCGGCGGCGGCGCAGTTGCCGTACCTGTGGTTGAGCGGGAACGCCTCGGACTTGGCGCACCCGGGGCCCAGCAGCGTCCAGGCCTCCTCCTCCTCGTCGCAGCCGGGCGAGGGCGCCGCATCCTCCTCGCCCTCCGGGATGGCGGGCGGCTCGTAGGCGGTGACGTTGGAGTCGAAGGTGACCTTCTTCTTCACGACGAGCAGGCACATGTCGTCGGTGGAGTCCCTAATTAACCAAAATCAAACCCAGATTCGACTCAGGATGCAGATGAAACAGCCGTCGATAGTAGTAGCAGTGTGAGGAAGCCACGCACGGACCTGAGCTCGAGGAGCGTGGAGAGAAGCGGCGCGGCGGCGGCCTCGGCATCATCGCGCTCGGCCTTGCGGGGCGAGCAGCGGGCGCGGGCGTTGGGGGAGGAGTGCCCCGGGGAGCGGTGCTTGCGGCGGCGGTGGCGGCGGTCCTTGGACTTGGCGCCCCCGAAGCAGCCGAGGAAGCAGCCCATGGTGGGTGGTCGGCGGCGATGGCGAGCGGAGAGGGAGAGCTAGTAGTGGTGAAGGCGCCGCGTGATTTGGGGAAGAAGAGCAGAGAGAGAGAAGAGAAGCCGTTGGGGACAAGCAGTAGTAGTAACGGTCGTGTTGACCCAGCTGGCATGTGACCGTTGGATGAGCGGAGCGGATGGACGGCGAGGAACAGCCGAGAGGAATCCAAGGCCGCTCTTTTTTCCTTTTTCTTTTCCTTTTTCTTTTTCTTTTTGATTTGAGAAAGAGGGCACAAGAATGTGGTATGCACTTTGAACTTGGAACATTTCAGTGGATACTACTTACGTTGAGGATATAATCATAATTCACTGTGTGGTGACAGTGTGACAAAACGAGCATCAGCTTTGTTAACAGCATGCCAGAGTGGTGCCAGACAGAAGAGACTATTGACAAAAGCCGATTACAATTTCCTCTGGCCATGCAATAACACAAATACTAGAATTGTTCTGATGATTCGACGAGCGCTTTTCGCTCATAACATATAGCATTACTCATCAGGAATGGCGAGGCTGATGTTGCACGAGGCGACGGTCCACAAAAATAAACCTAAGAAAGGCTTCCTTCCTTTCTGGGTGTCCTTCTCCAACTTTCTACAGTCGTGTGGCGATATCTCCAAACCCTAACATAACCTGCTGCTGCTGGCAAATCATCGTCTCTGGTCCTTCCTCGGTCGCGGAGATGGTTGCCATAAGCCCGTAGCACTATAAGAGAGCTTGTTTGAGTGCACCTTTTTTCTATACAAGACTGTTAGGCCAATGCGCAACAATAAGATACAGCCCCTGCTAAACATTCCTACTCTCTACCTGCGCAAGATTGCATCGGAGGTTCAGCCCTGCGGTGGTATTTACATGACTGAGCATATGCAAGTATCCAAATATTCATCATCCGAGTCACTTGAATCACTGCAAAATTATCAACAAGATGGTGATGCAATTAGAGGACGGAAGCAAGATAAGCAATGTGAGCAAGACTTCCTTGAACTATGCACAGAGCTATTTCCATACTGTATCTGGTTTATTAGAACAACTTAATGCTAATAGTACCAAGAACGAGAACAAGGCAGTCGATAAACATATAACATCACACCCTATGTGAATTGCAGTCTGCGGAAGAGCCAGGAATCGAACTCTGCTGGGGCAAAAATTTAAGCACCAAGAAATTTAGGCACAGGTGCAAGTATATTCAACATAATAAGATCAGGATCCATGAGAACCATGGAAAGCATAAAGACTTGGAAACTACTAATATGGATTCCTGTCACTTGAGCCACCCATGGATTGCAAATTTGAAGTGTAAACTGATACCAACAAAAACACAACTCAGCCAGCGAAAATACAACTAGAGGTAATTATAGTTTTCGCAAGAATATACAACTTGAAACCACATGACAGTATACAAAATTAGTGCAACTCTCCATGATAAAGATTAAAGTCCACTGTAACTTAAACTTATAAAAGAAATTACAAATTACATATCTGCAATTTCTCAAGCTTGTGAAAGGTACCACTTGTTTAAAAATAAGAAATACTTTGACAAATGCTGGATTTAGCGCATCTAATAGTAAACTGATCTGCAAGAACTAAAAAGGAACAGACAAGAAATTCTAGGCAAGTGAAACAAATATCTTTAGACAAAGGGTCATGTGCCAACAAGTTTCACGCGGTCTATGTAATGCTATTCTGATCACCATGACCCTATCAAAGTGTGACTTGTAAAAACAAAGCCTAAAGTTTGCTTACTAGTTAAACTCATTTAACAAAGACGTATGGTACCATCATGGGCCTATCAGACTGTAACTCCAAAGAATGTAATCTAGTGTTTGATTAAATTACTCTCATAGCAATAGAGCTTAGCTTAGATGTCAAACTGAGACAGTCAGCCCCAAAACCAGCTCTTAATTTTAGCGGTCCCAACCAAAAAATCTGGTGATAGATTTAGAATTCATATTACACTAGGCCGTCAAACCGAAACGTTCATGTCATCATATTCTTATGTGCAAGGTACAGGTTCAGAAGACCTCTACAAGAATACCGAAGCTTTAGTATGCAAGAAAAAACAATCTAATTGGTAAACCTTGCAGTTTATAACAGAATATGAACCATAAGATGATATTGAAAAGCTAAATGATTCCTGTTCCAATGCAGTAGCAGCAGCTGTCTTCTCAGACCTAAGTCTTAGGACAAGTTTTATAACCATTGATATCATAAAGTAAAAAAATAAATATGCTATATTCATAATTGTCCATCAAGTGATCAGAATAGGCACATATGGGTGGCTCAAGTGAATTCCAGAACTGTCTGCACTACTGTTGCATTGTTGGGCACACCTCGTGAATTCCAGAACTGTCTGCACTACTGTTTCATTGTTAGGCACATATGTCATGGATTCTAAACCTTTAAGCTACTCTGTGTCATGATCTTTGTTTATAACATGGTAGTTAGGGTAACCAAAGACTTGAGATAGCGCACTAACCACCAATAACCAACAACAGGGGTCGCCCCTGAGGTGGAGGAGAGTCTCTGAGGCTTAGTGAACCCTGTAGCAGGCTGACATTGGACTGCCACTTCAGATTAATAGTCTAATTGCGCAATTTATAGAATAAATCGAGTCAACATTATTTGGCTGGACTCTTAATTACTTTTGGATCCACAATCATTAATTGAAAAATGGGGGGGTCAGGTTTCAGTCATTTACTGCTAACTGGCAGTAACATGTGCAGCCCCACCAGTCACATGCATTAATACTAAATATATTCTGAGAGAAGCACAAGGTTCAACTCATCTAAATTTGTCTAATCAAATATGGTGATCAAAATCATCATATTACATTGACCATGACTTGATTGGAAGTCTGGTACTAGCAAACAGTGCATCAAGTTAAATCACCATAGCAGCTCACAGTGTAGCAGAAGAGCATATGCAAAGTGACAATGTGTCAATACACATTTTCTAATAGAGACTATATGGCAGTTAGTACTGCTACTGCGGCACTAGAAAATAAAGGAACGTTTTCCGCTTCCATGAATTAGTTCTCATCTGCAAATCCTCAACATCCAAACAAGGATGCATTACATGTGCATGTGGACAACTCGAATAAGAAGTTAGAATACCCGCAAGACCCAATCATTCAGTTCACCTAGCTGGTATTGGCAGATTGCGACACTGACTGGATCACATGTTCTAAGATAATGTCCTGCCGGAATGCATGCCATCTGATAACTGAACCTTTTCCTGCTCGACAAGAACACCGCTAATTTGTCTAGGCAAACAAGGAAACATTGCACAGGGCTCACTCACTCCTAAGAATCATGTACGTAGTAGAGGATATCCAAACAGCTCCGGTCATCTAATCTAAGTATCTAGTAACACAATCGAGATGATCACAGCAGCGTGTGCGTGGCGGATGATACCGAGGAGGAGCTCGAGCGTGGAGGGTGTACCTGGGCTGGAACTCGAGGACCTCGACGAGCTTCTTGCCGTGGGTGTCCTTCCACTGCACGCGCCGCTTGGGCCGCTTCTGGCCCTTGCGCGCCGTGCCGCCGTCGGGCCGCCGCGGCGGCAGCAGCGCCCTGCGCTCGCCCGTGTCCGCGGGGGCGGAGGAGGTCCTGGAGACCGTGGGCGCGGGCGCGGGCGCGGCGGCGGCGGGCAGGGTCTTGGCCCCGCCGTTGCAGGAGTTACTCCGGAAGGGTCGGCGATCCATGGCCCGGTGGCAGCATCCACCCGCGGGAGGGAGGAGCGAGGGTCTCGGTTGGATTGGATTTCACGGAGGGCAGTGAGAAGAGAAAATCCCGGAATTGGATCCAAAATGCGGGAGCTTAGGGAGGAAAACAAGAGGAATGGAAAGCGATGGAGGGATCAGCCAAGGGAAGAATCAATCTTGGGAGAGAGGGTGTGGTGGAAGCAAACGTACCGAATTCGGCGCAGGATCGGAGGGGGAATTACCGGATCGAGAGAGAGAGAGAGAGAGCGGCCGGCGATGTGGAATTCCTGGATTGGATTGGAAGAGAATCAATCGGGAGGGGATGGAGGCAAACTCGCGCGCCTCTCCAACTCGTCTCTTCTTCTCCGCACCGTCGCCTCGCCTCAAGACTTGATTTGGAACATTTTTTTTGTTTCTAGTACTCCTACTAGGGATATCTTTTTCTTTTTATACGAGTACAAATATTATTATTATTAATAAATATAAATACTAGTATATGTATATAAAATCCAACATTTACATCTGAACATTATTCTTTCCTAGCCACACATGTAAAAATACTGCATTTCCTAATCTCACATATGCTTTCTCACTTGAAATGAGAAACTTATGTTTCACATCGACTTCATTGTTTGTTGTAGGAAACAATAGAGGATGACGGAGAAACAACAAATCCAAATATTTGCGCGGGACGGCGATGTGGGTGGCGGAGAGGAGGACGCCCGGAGAGGATATGTAGATTTAAACGCATACAAGCGTGGGATGGTTGTGGGGGTGTTAGCATTAGGGGTGAAAATCAACCTTAGAGTGTCCTTCTCGCATCCATTTTTTATATAAATATGAACATCAGCACGAATGTTTTCGAACATGGAATACGAATACAGACTGAATGAATTCTCGGTTCGAAACAGTTAAGAACATAGCGGGACGTAAAATGTTGTCCTATAACGAGTCAGCTTCAAAACGGCAACGATAAATATACTGATGCAATACACTATAGTTTGAAATTCAATCGTAGAAAAAATACATTTAACCGTCCAATCCGCTAGTTATTTTAGATTGTTTCTATGGATTCTTTATTTCGTGTGTAATCTAGCATGTGCATCTGATATACTCCTCCATTAAAAAGATACAGTAGTAGCTGTCAATATGATTTGCCCATAAAAAAAATACGTAATTAAATCCAGAGATAAATTAAGTTGTTGAGGATAATAAGGGAAATCTACCCACAGAGAAGCGGTCTTGGGTTTGTTGTGAAGCTGGAACTCAGGCTTGATTTTTGTGTCAGTTCCATTCAAACAATGATAAAGTTGCTTGATCCAAACACAGGTCCGGGAGCTGGTTTGGCAAGCAAGTTTGGGGTAGCGCATGCTTACCTCATTTTTCCACAAAAATGATGCCATCCTGCCAACTCAAGAAAAAATGGTGGACATACCAACTAGTATCGGGCAAAAAACTTAATTCAAGATTGGAATTAGTACACAAACTGGACTAGAGAGTAGCCCACACGACCATATCGATCCCGGCAGAAAATGATTTACATTTGTATGGAAAGAGTTTGCCGAAAACATGCGTGTCAATTGACCGCGCGCGCGGTGCTCCACCACCATTCTCCCCCCGACAACTCTTACGGCTTCTCGCTACTTCGAAATTTAGTCCAGCTTGTGTAGTATTTCTTATGCGTATTTTTTTGTTATGCGTAGTTAAGGTGGAATGTTGGAAAGTAAAAGGTTAAGCTCGTGACAATAGTACGGGAAGAATCTAGATGCTACTATTAGTTTTATCTTTTAGGTATTTGATATATCTTCTTTAACAAGTGTCTGAAAACTTGGCTCGGACCTAGACAATGAAATGCGTTGAGTGTACTTTCAACATTAATCTACCGAGAGCCGAGATGGTAAATAAGTACTTATATAATAATTTTAGTATCACGTCAGATGGCACCTTATGTGTCTGGTTGACCATGCACTCATGCAATGTACGTGTCGATAAATTTTATACTCCCTCCGATCAGTTAAATTGTCGGGACAAAACAACATGTCATGTACAAGTTGCACATATAACTTACCACATTTTTTCGTGGACCGGAGGGAGTACTCAAATGGGTTGCCCAGAGAGGCTCAGGCCTCAAATTTCCCGGCCCGTTTGCCTGTCGAGTGTTGGAACCCGAGGCCCAGTCGGCGGGCCTGTGCTAACCCAAAGCCCAAAGGTACCGTGTCGGGTCGGGTGTGTGTACCACGAGCCGGACGGAGCGGAGAGAGATCATCCAAAACCCCAATCCCCGCAGCCACCGCACCACCCCGGCGACCCAACCACCGCCGGAGTCTCGCTTCCCTGCACCGCCCGGATTCGCCGGCTCGCCGCTCCTCCAGGTTCGCCCCCTCCCCCTCAGAGATGCCCCTCTCTCCTCGTAACCTCGCCCCTCTCCTTCGCCGCTCCCGCTCGAGGATGCTCTCGATGCGGCGCGAGCCTCCCGCTCCCGCTCCCGCGTTCGCCGTCGCCGCAAGGGAAAATCTAGGTCGGGGGACGGGTTCGTGTAGCTCCGTCGTTGCTACCCGGGGATGGCTCTGGTGCATCTCGCCGTGGCGACTCCAACCTATTTATGCCGCGGCATTCTGTCTGACATCTCTGCCGGTGCCATGTGCAGGAAGGGGAGACTTGCTTGGTGCGGCGGACCGCTCTCCACACTTTGCCCCTGCGACTATGCTCCTGAATCAGACAGCGTGAGCCACTTTGCTCCCGCTCTTCTCTGGCCCACAGGGAGGGGCAGCCAGGATGGGCAGCAGACCGCAGGGTGACAAGGGTTCCGAGACGGCTGCCCGCACCAGGCCTCTCAGCATCCAGGAGATCTTGCTGCGGCGTGAGAAGAAGGCCGCCGCCGCGGAAGCTAAGAAGGCCAAGGAAGGGCTCCAGGACAGCGAGAAGGGTAAACCGAATCACGCCGAACCGGGAAGAGGTCACAAGAGCAGAAAGGATCTCAAGGACGTGCCTGTGGAGGGTTCCAGAAAGGAGAGTGTTAGAGATGCACCAAAGGAGGAGTCCAGGAAGGATGATGTGAGGCATACGTCGTCTAAGGAAGGGAGTAGAAAGGAGAGCACGAGACATGCGCCAAGGGAGGTCAGTAAGAAGGAAAACTTGAAAGATAGGCCAAAAGATGGTCCCAAGGCGGACGACTTGAAAGATGCACCGAAGAAGGGCTCCAAGAAAGAGAGGTCATCCGTGAGAGATGATGGTCAGTCAGCTGGCAAAGACAAAGACACACGTAGTTCGCATAAAGTTAGCACAAGCACGAGAGGCCGGCCTGCTGAAAGCAAAGACAGAAACCATGGTGAAACCAGAGCAAGATTTGAGTCTGTAAAGGGACCTGTGAAAAGATGGAATGATGAACCTGTTCACAATGATAGAATCAAGGAGAGGAGCGACAAGATCCGGAATGAAGCAAAGAGGAAAATCCATGGTTTTGACGATCAAAGGAGGACAGATGGTGATCTTCCGGTGCTAAAGAAACATGATTCTGCACGGTTCCAAGTTTCAAAACACTATGACAGAAATGATGGGAGGAAAGAGTATGGAAAACCATACCATGAAGAGCCCAGGGTAAAAAGGAGAAGGTCAAGAAGCAGGGATTATGATCAAGGAAGACGTGACAGATCTTTTTCACCATCCCCAAGGGAACAAAGGCGTAGCTACCATGGATATGATCATGAAAATTATCCTCCAGGAAGGAAATATGCTGAAAACGACAGGCATAGAACATCTGGGAATGGTGGGCACGGTGGCGGTTCTTACCAGAGGCACGAAAGTCCGCTTGGTGGCTACTCACCAAGGAAGAGGAAAATAGTACCACAAGATGAACAAGTGACTACCAAGATCACTCCTCCAGTTGTTCGATCTCCAGAAAAGAAACCAGCCACGTGGGATAAGGCTCCTGCAGGAGCAGACCAATCTAATTTCTTCACCACTTTGCAGCCAATTGTTAGTCAAACCTCTTCTGTTTCAGTCAGTTTCAGTGCACCAAAGCTGAATCCTGCCACTGCGCTTGAGGCTATATTGTCAGGGAATAGTACGTCTATTGAATCTGTCCAGCTAACACAAGCAACACGACCACTCAGAAGGCTGCACATCGAGAATTTAACTAGTTCAGCTTCAGAGGATATGTTGATTGGTTGCTTCAATGACTTCTTGCTGTCATCTGCTGTTAGCCATATCGAGAAGTCTAAACAACCATGCCTCAGTTGTACGGTGAGTCAACTATCACCTCTCTTTGTAGTTCGTACGCCTTTGCCACATTTTTTCTTCGTAACATTTATCCACATCCTATGTTCCTTCAATGCAGATAAATAAGGAAAAGCGCCAGGCATTTGTTGAATTTCTTACACCAGAGGATGCTACAGCTGCTCTTTCTTTCGATGGAAGATCTTTCAATGGGTCTGTCTTGAAAATTAGACGCCCCAAAGAATATATTGAAATGCCAGTAAGATCTCCATACCTTTCACATCTCCTCTTCTCAGTCCATGGTTTACCTTTTCCATTAATTGCTTGAGCGCTGATTTGATCCTGATGATTCTCAATTTATGAAGTTTCCAGTGTATTTGCCGCAACAATCTGTTAGTTGTTTCATCTTTTTCCTTCTGAATTTTGGAACTTACCAGTTCAGAGAATTGCAACTTGACAAGATACTTGCCACTTCATTTATATGAGCCTTCTGTGTACCACTTTTCCTTTAAAGATACTGCATTGTGTGCTAAAGAAACATCTTAGTATTATTGCGATTATCAGTATATAATCATTGCTCATACCGGGCCAACTCCCGCGTAGGTTGTTGTTCCACTGTGGTTCATATTGTAGGCCGATACAGATATGGGTATCCATATTGGTGCCGCGTAGGTTGTTGTTCCACTGTGGTTCTGTGTTTTTCTGTTTGTGTTGCATGACCTATCCAGCTCTGAATGTTAATGATTAAGGTGTTACTGTTGATGTCTTCCTGATATCAACTCTCTTCTGTACGTCAGGTTACTGACTGCCTGACTTAGTTTATCATCAATCCTTCTAAGCGCCTTAAACTTCCCTAGGTTATATGTAATATATGCCATATCTGCTTCCTTCAATTTGCATTTTTTAATATTTCAGATGATTTCTACATCTATGGAATTTATGTGCAGCTAAGTGACTTGCCTCAACCTGCATATGTTGTTTCCATTTTATTCTTGGATACTGTTTTAATGGTTATATACAACCATTTCAAGCGCAACTCTTGCACAGAATGATATGATTTCATAGGGAGGAAACTCCTTGCTCTGCTCTTACATTCTATCACTTGAAGCTGTCTAGCCACTGAATGGTCCAATGTAATCTTTGCAAAAACTACTCATGCTTACATACGGCATAGTTGCTCTTTGATTTCAGTTGTTTCATGTTCAACATTGTAGTACATTGTCCATAATTTGTGTATTATCAAGGTAGCATGCTATGATTAATGTTATGGTGAACTCTTGATTCAATGATATCATCAGCTATTCCAAATAAGAATTGCATCGAGTACCATCTTTGTTTGTATTTTCTCATGTTTTCTTGTATCTTTGCAAAAGTAGATGATATTAGTTATTTCAGATTTACTCTTGGTGCAAACATTATATATAGCTGCTGTTTTGGATTTACTCATGGCATATATTTGTATCCTCCGAGAAGTTTTTGTCTGACGGGCATGTTGGAATCTCTTAAATAGGGTATTATAATTGGGTGTGTCATAATTCACGTTCAGGATCGTGAAGCAAAGGAATTGTAAAGCAGGCTTCCAGATGTAGTTCCTGTATTAAGTGACTGCCGCTTCTTCCAAAATCTATTGGTTGCTGATTACAGTGCCGGCAGAGTGCTTATGGTGGCCAGTTCACAGAAAAATAGGAAGACAGTTTGTACAACATCCATTTACGGTCTTAATTCATGAGCTGTCAATTTTTGAACTACTTTGCATATAGTTTAATGTTCTTGTCCACCATATCACTGCTCAACATATTTCAGCAACGAGATGGCATATTTAGCTCCTCTACTTTGTCCTAGGATTTTATTTGGTATCTTTACTCTTGAAAGGATCCATTAAGTCTCTGTTTGTATAGCTGATATAGTTAGTTGTTCTCGTAATCAAAACTGTAAAGTTAAATGGCAAACTGCTGCACCTGAGAGATGGAAGTGGTGGGGGTAATTTATAGGGTTCCATGCAGGTTCAGTTTGGCTTTGGCAATAAAGAAGGCACCTGCCCTAGATTACAGTGATTAAGGTGTCTAGGTGGTCGTTGGCCTTTTGATTGCTCCCTGATGCCTCTGCTCCTCACCAATATATAGCCTTGTCCAACACTTACAGTGCAAGAATTGTAGGTACAAGAATGAAACTTCGATCTATCTCAGATGACACGTAAGCAAGAAGGGCAGGAAAACTAATAAATTCAGAATATAAATCAATGTTCAAGTTTTGAGCACATGGAAGCATGGGTCACGTCAACTTAGCCAGCATACTTCAGAGTCTTTCCTACTCTGCTGCGTAGGGTCGTCCTAATTGTAATGATTGGTTGCTCGGGCATGGTCTTTCTCCAGGTTTAATTTCGACTGGTCAGGGATCAGTTAGGTCGGCCCAGAAGTTTTGTGGCTAGGTTGCAATTGTTATAGCTTTTTGCCTGTCAAGCAGAGTTGGTAGATTGCAAAATCATATCAGCGTTTGCCAATGCCAGCATGACTCCAAACTGGGGGATACAACATAGAACCATGTGAACAGCCCACACTATATTTCCCTCTTAGGTATATGAATTGAAGTCCAATAGAAGGACCAAATATATCCAAGTTAATAAGTAACCGATCTACAGTATTGGGGATCAAGGTGAGCAGCCCCCAGGGGCAACTAAAGGGACAAAATATGCCATAATCGCTGTATTTTTAAATTCTTGTTTATCCATCTCACTGTTAGAAAACTCTGTAGTAAGATCTCGAAACATGAGTTGATGGAGTTTAACCTGCATCCAGTATGATTTTGTGAGGCAAACATTAAATAGCTGCATAAATTATTTTCTTGTCGTCAATCATCTTGTGTTCAGAAGGACTATTCTCAATTGATCTTGTTTTCAAATGCACTTTCCTAGTATGCTTATTAATTATGATGTCTATAAAGTTGAATATTGTAATCAGTATACTGCTTAGAACACATTCACATTTGGAGTTTTTTTTTTGCATAGACATCCTTTGGTATTCTTGCTGTTTGTATTCTGTAACCTGACATAAGTGCACGATGAATTTTAATCCATTTGACGTGTTTGAGCATTGGGAAGGGTAAAATACCCTAGTATTATTACCAGTCACTCTTAACTGTCCATACTCTAAATGATGTCATTGCTACCTACTCAGATATGTTTGCCACTTTACATAGGAAGAAATCAAACTTGATTAACGATTATTGTGTTATACTTAAATACTTATAGTTTGAGTTTCCGCTTTCCTTCCTTCAAGCTATTGCTGGTATATGTTTAGCAATATCACTAAATGCAAAACATCACTCTCACATAAAAAGAGCTGAGAGTATTTAACGAGAAAGAGAAGCCACATCTGTCCTTTGAGTATCAGTTAATGCAAAACATCACTCGCATAAAGAGAGCCCAGGAGTATATTGAGTATATAACAAGAAATCACATCTGTCTTTTAGTTGCATGCTATAAACTGCCATGCTTTGACTATCAGGATTATAATCCAAATTGCTTATTGTATATGATTTCTGCAGCTTTGAAGTAGATTTAAACCTTTGTTTAATTACACTACTAATGTTAAGGCACTGATTGTTCTCTGCAGCATGTTGCTCCAAAGAAGCCTGTAAAGGAAGAGATTAAAGTAACATCTGATGTCGTTGCAGATTCACCACACAAGGTAACTTGAAGAGTTACAGAGGATTTTTTCTTTCTGTTTTCTTCTTACCAGAATATGGGAGATTATATTTACTAAGAGATATGTGGCTAAAAAGGTTTATACATTTTTTGTGGTCGCTATCACACTTCCGTCCCAAAATATTTGATACATGTATCTATAACCGGTATCAGCTATTTTCAAATTCGTAGAGCACAAGAAGATTTGACCGGTAATTTTTTAGTGACCTTTTCGCGTGCTGGTCTCACCTTGAAATTTTGCAGATTTTCGTTGGTGGTATTTCTGGTGTTCTTTCGTCTGAGATGGTAATACAATCGCGTCCATCAGTATGTTGCTCTGCATAGAGCTGGCCATTGAGGCATGTGTTCCTGACATTTAATTACCCTTCCCACTCTTTCAGCTCATGGATATTGTTAGTTCATTTGGCCAGTTAGCTGCATACCACTTTGTTTATAATGAGGACCTTGGTGGGCGACGTGCATTTCTTGAGGTATGGAACTCATGTTGTCCCAGAACTAGAGCTTATGATATAAATATAAAATCCGAATACTCATCTGTGATCAATTTGATGGAACAGTACATGGATCACTCCATTACAAACAAGGCATGTGCTGGCCTCAACGGGATGAAGCTTGGTGGGTGCATCCTAACCGCTGTTCAGGTGTTTCCTAATCCTCTTGAGGTACAACCATTTTCATGCCCAATCATGCGGTGTCTTTTACCCATTTCATTATTTGTATCAAGTCATATGCTGCTGCGTTACGTTGCAGGTTTGCAATGAAACTTCGCCATTTTATGGTATTCCTGACAATGCCAAAGCGCTTCTTGAAGAACCAACAAAGGTCCTGCAGCTAAAAAATGTGGTATGGCGCAGTTTTATCCCAGTTTGATTGTGGTTTCCTTGTAAAATAAACAACCTTTTCACATCAAAACCAGTGGTTACATATTTTGCACCTTACCAGCTTGACACCGTCATTAATACCAACCATCAATTTTATTTCCATACATGAGCTACTCACCACGCCAAAAATTAAAATGATATAGCAGTACTCCGTCCTCATACTAATCTATGATATTGTAGTAGTTATAAACACAACTACACAAGTATCAACTCATTTTTCACATTCTGAAATTTGTACACTTGTGAGTCGTTGACAAACATGCAATATATGTAGGTTGACCGAGAAGAGTATTTGCTACTTTCCAAGCCTGAGCTGGAAGAAATATTGGAAGACTTACGCCTGGAGTGTGCAAGGTATGTAACATTCTGTTACCTTTTCATGTTTTACTTAGTGTTTTGGCTAGTAGCTTACTCTGTGCACGAGATTGGCAGGTTTGGAGCAGTCAAATCCATTAATATTGTAGAGTATCCTGCTAGCAGTGGCAGCATTACTGAGGATACTGTAGTTGAGCCCAAAGATGCACCAGTCAAGCTTGAGCCCAGTGAATGTTGTGCCGATGATAACTGTGTGGGGACTGAAACAAAGAGCATATCAGTTCCTTCTGACCCTATGGAAATTGCAGGTGTAGATCCTATTTCTGAGGGCAAGGATTACAAAGAGCTTGATACGCTTTGTGAGCGCGATACACTTGCCGTGGCAGACCAGTATACCGACCAAGATGACATCCATGCCAGAGCTGCTGACCCCACATTGGATCAACAAACAGAGGCTGGTCATGTGGATTCTATGCAGGCTTGTCATGTGGATTCTATGCAGGCTGGCCATGTGGATTCTACACAGGCTGATCAAGATGCTACTGCAGTGGGTGGCATCGATGCCGGAGCAGCTGCCCCCAGATTGGATCAACAAACGGAGGCCGGTCATGTGGATTCTATGCAGGCTGATCAAGATGCTACCACATTGGGTGACGTCCATGCTAGAGCTGCTGACCCCACACTGGATCAACAAACGGAGGTCGAGATGGATTCTACGCAGGCTGATCAAGATGCTACCGCAGTGGGTGACATCCAGGCTGCAGCTGCTAACCCCACACTGGATCAACAAACGGAGACCGATCATATGGACCCTATGCAGGCTGATCACCATGCTACTGCCGTGGTCGATGATAGTGCAGTAGGAGGACATGCAGGAGGCTCAGTAACTTTGGAGATTTGTACTTCTGCTACATCTGAAAATGTTGTGCAGAGATCTGAAACCAAGAACGATCAAGATGATTTGAGTGAAACTGGTGCGGAGAAATCACCCGTGGTTGACACCACCATAGGTGATGCTTCGTTTTCAGGCACCGTCGTGCTGGAAACTGGCTCTGTGCTGGTGGAGTTCATGCGGAAGGAGGCTGCATGTGTGGCCGCACATTCTTTACACGGAAGGAGTTTCGGCAACAGAACAGTGTCTGCTGGATACGCACCGCATGATCTCTACTTGCAGAGGTACCCCAGGTGATTTCTGCCACGTCACGAGATCCTGATGTTCCAACGACACCTGGTGCGTGCGTATTTAACAGAGACACGGGCATGTGTTGTATTTTTTGAGATTTCAGATGGATAATTAGTTATTTCTGTCAAGTAGCTTTCAGTCAGAATGATGTTTGGAGGAAATTTAGGAGATCCACGGTGCAAGTCCTTTGGACTGAACTTGCAACATGTTTTTTTGTTATCCCTTGTAATCTTTGTCGACTTGGCTTCATAGATGTGAAGCCTTTTTTTTTCATATCAGTAGGAGTATATGTAAAAGGAAAACAGTTTCTAGACACTTTACTAATAAGCAGCTTCTTTTTAGAAATTCCCGTTTCGCTGAAATCTGGTTGTAATCTAAGAGAGGCAGGCGCAAAAAAATTCAGCAGCCTGTTTGGATGTTTTTATTCTTCCCTGGAACTTGATGTGTTTATATTCAGCTTTGGAATTCGGTATTTGCACAGTGCAGTTATTAATAGGACGAATGCACCCGTAGGCTAGGCTCTGGGCTCTGGCCTGCGAAACCAGATTTGCACAAGCTGGGGTATGGACAGGCAATCTCGTGCAAATATTATAAAATGACTGTATTAAGTTTATAAAAAAAAAAAAGAATGTATCTAGATACGTTCACTTTTTAGCCAAATTTGAGACACTTATTTTACGATGGATGGAGTACATGATTTGAGATTACCTACATTACTTTCCCAAGCGGATCCCATTAATAATATGGATTTTCTAACGACTTGTTAAAAGAAAATCATCGAGATGCCGTCTCTCTTCATTTGTTGAATTTCTGGATGTGCCTATGCACTCTCATACAACTAAAGCATATGTTAGTCTGTTAATCACGTTGTAATTAACATTAAAACCATGCCCATTCAGTGGTTCTGATGTAATGACAAAGCAATTTTGTCAAAAGATTTTTTTTGTTTTTTGAGAAACACAGTACAAACGCAGACGCTCACATACACGCGCACACACTCAACCCTATGAACGCACGCACGCACACCCTACCCCTATGAACACCTCCGAAATACTGAGCCGGCGGATAGAGTCTTGAGATTGACGAAGTCACCACGGGCGCCTCGATGTCGACGGGAACGTCGCCTCCCACTGAAAGAATATTCAGACGTCAAACCTGGGGTTTGAACTCTGGTGGGCTGAGGGTACAACCACCCTTCTAACCATCCAACCACAGGTTGGTTTGCTTGCCAAAAGAATTTTGATTTCTTCTTGTTTTACTTTGTGGATCTTGTTAGTCTTCGTTTGTGTACCCTAGAGCCCTAGACGGAAGGAGTTAGTTTGACAGCCAATCCATTGTGGAGAGGGCTTCGAGCAGGATCTAGGAGGATCCATGGAGTTGCTCCGAGTCAAGTTTGTAAAAACTGGGTGACCGCCTTTACTCCCTCCATTTCTAAATGTAACCATTTCTAACATTTTTTACATACATGTATTTAGACATGTTTTAGTGTAAGGTTCAAATGAATTTTACACTAAAACATGTTTAGATACATGTGTGTAGAATAAGCATAGACAGGCTTACATTGAACGGAGGGAGTAGCATGGATCAACACACGTCTTTTGTGTGGAGTGCTCAAGAAGAAGTGAGGCTTTTCTGTTTGGGAGATTTTTTTCCGGACCTCTCCAACTCAGATTAGCACCTAAAGGTGTGAACTTCGGGACAATCTCCATCGTGTGGCTATTTCTCACCCTACCTTCCTGGCAAGTTCACTATCTTGTTGATTCTTTTAATCTTGTTGTAGCTTGTTATATATGTTGATCTCATCTTAGTTGTATGTCTGGAGAACCTCCCTCTAATTGACCTTTTTTATCCTTTCAATTGGTACTAGAGCTCAATATTATTAATTAAGAGATTTGCCGCTAAAGAGGAGATGACAACGATAGGGATGCTGGTTATAAAGACATGCCCTCCATTTCTACACCTATGACGATGGATGATTTAAAGGGCTTCTTGGATTCCATTAAAGACGATGGATGATCTAAATTGCGCAATTAGACTATTGATCTGAAGTGCGCAATTAGACTGCTATATACAGTAATCTGCTTAAATAGCTTCTCAATGGAAAATAAAATATTTCGACCATTACCAATCAATCTCTGCCTCAAGTGCTCATTACAACATAGCTTCTCAATGTACTGGCGTTGCAGTGATAGTTACAACATTTTCACTTGTGCTCTTTCAAATTTACAGTCAAATACACATCACAATGCAAAAGAAAACAAAAATTGGCAGTTAAACAAGAATATCAATCGTGAAGATACATGTGTTTGTGTTTTTACTGTTTTCTGTACCGAGTATACTTCTTTTCTATAATCCACTATTCAACCTAAGTATGTGATCTACAACTCTCACGACACACGTCAATACGTCATCTGAAAGGCTCAGGCGGGGCAGTTTCTTCGAGACGTGCAGCCGTCTCAAAACATTCAGCAGCTTCAACTGCCGATGAACCGACACCCCCTTCGTCTTCATAGGTTAAACCGAGGTTAAACCACGCAACATGATTTGTTCTGTCCAGCTTCAGCGCATCGGTCAGGAAGCACCTTACAGCAGGCAAGGGCCTCTCACCAAGCTGTCGAAGGGCAACAGCAGACGATACCAAGCTCGGTACGTGCTTAGGTTCAAGGTCTAATGCTGTGGAGTATGCTCCGAGAGCTTCCTTTAGAAACCCTTTCGCTTCATATAGCTTTCCTGCATTGGTAAACATCTTCATAAGTATTCTTAATAGCTTTTGTTCCCCGGTGAGGAATTGTTGTCTCCCTGTGAACTACTGAAAATGATTTCGTAGCAACACAGCACAAGTGAGAATGGGGAAGTTCGTGGTAAGAAGAATATGAAGCACCTGTAGCATGATAAGCCAAGGGAGAATATGCACTGGTAGCTCTTACTTTCGATATGCAAAGTTCTGCATTCCTCCACTGTGACAAGCTTAGGTACAAAAGGGCCAGATCATACCACGTCTCTGTTTCCATATTTCTATCATCCTTTGGACCCTGCAAAAACGGAGCAGCAGTATAAGAAGGTTCTTTTATTCCTTTTAAGTGCAAATCCGATAACTACATGTGACTAACAAACTGAGTTCTCCCCTTCTTTTGAAAAAAACTGTATTCTCGATGTGAACATAGCAATTTAGTATGTCGACAGAAGGACATGCTTGAAATTCATACAAGATACAATTGTTGCTATCACTAATCAGGAGATGATAAAAGCTGCTACACCGTCCTTTTTCTACACCAAAAACTATTATATCTAACAGATACACAATGTTACCTTCAGTTTGTCATGATATATGCAAATAGATTTAGTACAGCAGTACAAGATAATATTGTAAAAAAAAAATCATGACAGTCAGCTGCTTTCGAAAAATAAAAATGATTTTTTATGAAGTATCTACCTGTAACACCAATATTGTGGAACTGAGGTTTTTTGTCCTAAGCTCAATGACAGCAAGAAGCTTGGTATAAGTTTCAATTGCCTTCTTAAATTGCCCGTTTGCAGTCTGTATCTTGGCTTTGGTTTGCAACAGATCTCCTTGACACCATTTTGTAGTCTGATCAAGGGCAGCATTTACAATAGATTCAGCATCTTCAAACCGCTTTTGAGCACTCAAGATCCGAGCTATAAGGAGCCAAGTACTTAATTCTGAACCATTCTCCAATTTCAGTAGCTTCTTTGCATACAGGGCTGCTGTATCTAGTTTCCTCTGCTCAGCATTTTCTAGGCTGAGATTGTACAGCACCTTGAAATCTCTTGGTTGCATCTTTTTTCCTGCAACACGGAGCACCTCCAGTGCTTCACGCTGCTGAGAAGCTCTCTCTGGGCCACTCGAAGCATATCTAGCTTGACGGGAGAGGGAAATGCCAAGCAAAAGGTCCGCGGCAACCTCTAACTGGTCACAACCTCCATCTAGACAAGCAAGGGCTTTGCGTGCATAGGAGGCGCCTTCTTCAGCATGAGTGCCGTTCTCGCTACAGATTTTTGAAGTTAGAAGAAGTTCTTTGACACAACCAGAATCCTCTCCAGACCTTAATATCCTTCTGAGCAGATTGACGGCAGTCAGATCATCTTCTTCTGCCAGGTAACATAACGCAACGTTGTACGACCACTCTCTGCTGTGTAACAAACCAGGTAATAGTTCTTCAAACTGGACAGCTAGAGGTTTTAACCTCCCTGACATTGACAGTGCAAAAGTAAGATGATGCATCACACTTGGGTCTCTCGCAAGCCTTCCAAGGTTGAATTTCCTCAGTAAAATCATCAAGAGAAGAATAGCTTCTTCAAAATTGTTTTCAGGTACAAATGAACCATGCCACTGGCGTTGAAGGGTTGGAGAGCAGGCCTCACAGCCACTGTATAGGAGAAATATAGCAAAGTCCTTTTGCATCCTGCCAATGGTCTTTGCATCGAGGTTCCAGTTTCTAAGAAGAGCCCTCCTATATGAAGAGAGAGCTTCAGCAGGGAAATCACCTGATTTCCATAGCTCAGGAAGCAACTCGACGGCACTGCGTATTGTCACGCTCAAGTTACTGCCACCTCCAAAGTTGGCTGGTAAACCCTCGGGGAGTGCCGATTCTACAACGTCCAATATCGTACTGCACTCATGTGCAGCTTCTGCAAAACGAAACTGAGTTGCAGTGATGTTCGAAATTGCATCACAAAAAGAAGAGGAAAATATTTGAATAATGGGCATCCATACAAAATAAAGAGAGGTGAGGGTTGTACCTTTGTACCTCCCAAGATCCCGCAGTGCTATAGTTTTGAGATATATAGTCTCCACTGTTAGATTAACAGCATGCAAGGACATTGGTGGTAAACTGGATTCTGGATGAGACCTTGCTATTCTTCTGATAGAAATTTCCACCTCAGGAATCAACTCAGGCATATTTATCCCGTTAAGAACACGAAGAGCTTCTTCAACATGTCCCTGTTGGTATTCTACTCTTGCAAGCAATGCTCTTGCTTCCTGAAAAATTGTCGATACTTACGCTTATCAATTATGAAGAGAAAATCAATTTGGAGCATCTGTATGGTGAGCGCTATCAATCTTACAATCATAATTAAGTCAAGGCACCTATTTTAGACATGTGAAAGCACTCAAGAAGCTGAGCATACGAAAAAGAACTGCAGAGTGCAAACTAACGTGGCACTTTTCTACAACACATGGGATGCACTTTTTTTTTTAGTTTTGATGCGCATATTTAGAGTATGTACGGTGCTGTTAATGAAACTGATGGTAGCTACAGACTAGCATAAAACTCACCGTACAATCATAACGAAGATAAATGGCAGGTAGAAGCACATAATTTCAGAAAGCCTGTACAAACTGTCGAAGACAGATGTTTTCGACACATTTATGATACAGTGAAGTATAGACAAAAAGAAGTTGAGCATACGAAAAAGAACTGCAGATAAACGTGGCACTTATACAGAAAATGGGTGCACATTTACAGAGTTTGTTAATGCATCTGATGGTAATCACAGGCTAGCATAAAACTCATCGTAGAATCATAATGAAGAGAAATGGCAGGCAAAGGCACACAATTTCAGAACAGCGTGTACAAAGTACAAACTGTCGAAGACAGAAGTTTTCGACACATTATGCTACATTTCAGTATCGACAAAAAGGCATATACATATGAGGCGAGGATTTTACCTCTTCTGAAAATAAAATAAAATAAAATTCGACAAGCAATAGATGAAAAGATCCAATAAACAGCTAAAGCGTAAATATTGCGACTAGAACGTGGCTACTCTGTATTTCTGTTATCAGTAATGGAAATCAATCCCTTGTGGGATCACGTGGAAAAAAATAAACAGCTTAAGCACTTCACCTTTATAGGAGCCACGGTAGACAATTCCAAACAATGATCACTTTCAACAAAGTTACTCATATGGCCACAGCTTATTATTCAACAATCATGTAACAAAATAGATGAAGTACCAACCTCATGGTGAAGGGAACCTCCTTCCTGCAGGGACAGCTCGGCCTCTTGAAGACCGGCATTGTTGGCATGCAACTCGATTTCACCATTACACGGGGCCAGCTCATCTACCCCACCATTGGCCTGCTCCCCGGAGCACAGGCACTGCATCACCATCCGGCGGAACAGTTTACGAGATCTCCTCCTCTCTTCCCTGCCCTCCATCATGCCCCACCATCATACCCTTCCCAGCACATTTCCCTGGTGGCAGAATCGTGGTTTAGAAGAGCAGTGGCAGGTGTTTTAATAATGGAATGCATACTGTTCGAGCAATGGTCCTGCAGAAACTACTGCGGCTTATACATACAGTAGTTGGATTAAAAGTTCAGGGTTGACCATCACAGTTTACTTGTCTATCAGTTCCGAAGATGATTTTCTTTACAGAACAGATGAATGGTCTCTAGTTTGCACTACAAGATTCATTTTTTTCACAAAGACTTCAAATTTTGCAAATACAGTCAATAAACAACGATTGAAAATTACTCCTAAATTCCAGCAACAAATTGCACGGAGAAGCTCCGCCCATGAGTTGTAATTCTACCAAAACTAACCGACCGAAGAGCTCGCACCTTGGCCGCAAGTGATAGACGCGATTCAAACACCGACGAGATGAGCAGAATCCAATCCTGCGCCCAGAATCCAATCCTGCGCCCCGACTCGACCGCCGGCAAGTTGGCCCCCAAACTCGGACCGAACCGGGGATCGAGGGGAGGCGACGGGAACAGAGATTCTGTTGAGATTCCGAGGGCCGCTTCTGATTCCGGAACCAAATCCGAGGAACGCGAGCTGGCAGAGAGTAATCTGCCAACCCCTCCTCGCCTCGTTGGCCGCTCGAAATTGTCTACTCTGTCTGTTGTTGGCGCTGGGTCGCAGCCGCTGTTTACGGAACCTTCCCGGGGACACACAGCAAGAATGGGTTCGGTAATATCGAGCGGGGCTTTTTTTTCACCTAGAGCCTGCTTGTTTCAGAATATTAGGATCCTCCCTTCCGATTTTTTTTTTGAGAAACTACAAACGCAGACGCTCACAACACGCGCGCACACTCACCCCTATGAACGCACACACGCAGACCCTACCCCTATGAGCACCTACGAAATACTGAGCCTGCTTGTTTCAGAATATTAGGATCCTCCCTTCCGATTTTTTTT
The DNA here is from genome assembly GCA_026929855.1 of Poa annua. Classification (NCBI taxonomy): domain Eukaryota; kingdom Viridiplantae; phylum Streptophyta; class Magnoliopsida; order Poales; family Poaceae; genus Poa; species Poa annua. The sequence continues at coordinate 145,712,230 of CM049434.1, forward strand.
TTTGAGAAACACAGTACAAACGCAGACGCTCACAACACGCGCGCACACTCACCCCTATGAACGCACACACGCAGACCCTACCCCTATGAGCACCTACGAAATACTGAGCCGGCGGATCGAGTCTTGAGATTGACGAAGTCACACCATGGGCGCCTCGCTGTCGACGGGAACGTCGGCTCCCACTGAAAGAATATTCCGCCTAAATGCAACACACAGCCGTCAAACCTGGGGTTTGAACTCTGTTGGGCTGAGGGTACAACCACCCTGCTAGCCATCCAACCACAGGTTGGTTTGCCTCCCTTCCGAAATTCTCTTACAAAAGTCAGCCAAAAAAGACCAAATAGAGGGTAGCTACCTAGCACAAATCAGGCTAGACATCACCGTTCGAGTCCGAATTTTTGGTAGGGGAGGAGCATAATCCCTAGACAATTTAAAGAGACGAATAAGCTTCACATTAGGCAAGGCACGCTCGACTATAAGAACAACAGAAACCTGATCCACACGGCAACTCCCCAAGAGGTAACGACGCATCGCGCCGCCGCCGAGTCCACAGACGGATTAGTAGACGATCTCACCACCTCCACAGGTTGTTTCCAGATCTTTGCCCACCTATGATCATGAGAATACTCCTACCAATATCGGTATGGTAGTTAGTAAAATGGATTTTCATAACCGTGTCACATCCGTTGTTAAAATTCAGCTGCGGACCTTTAAAGATTAGGAGAGGAATGTTGCAGGTTTAGGTCGAACCGAGTCACATGGGGACAGTTTTAAAACTCGCCTCAAAATTCAAAGCCCCAAACCTTATTTTCTCTTTGTTCAAGAAACATAGCAAGTCGACGTCGAAATATTTGGATGGGTAAGTTTAAACTTAATGTCTATATGCATGATTTTTCCTACTATTTTTTATTTATTTAGCTAAGATGTACATAATGTGCGCACGGAGAGCTAACTTTATTATTATGTTTGTTTTTTAGCGGAGATCCCCATGAAGTTTAGGCCAGTGGTCTAAATCTTAATAGTTGAGACCAACCATACCCTTCATGCGCACTAGCTAAACTTAGGTTACGTTATTTAGGTTTAAATTGTCATTTGTCCACACCCTCATTGTTGTAATACTCCTAATGAGAAAATCTCTGGTTAACTTTTTTTCTACGAGCAGTGTAACTCTAGTCAACTTGAATTCTAACAACTATGTAACCCAGAAAAATTCAGCAATATTCTTTATCCCTTTTCTAGGCTCTATCTAGCAGGTGCAAACCACTTTATAGTGTATATATTTTATCTAAATTGTACAATTTGTAATGTATTTTTTCACAAAAATCTATCATTGTACTGAATTTTGTTGTTCTCAGATTGTATACAGTTAACTTCAACACCCCCAGATTTATGGTCCTAGATCCCGCCACTGCTATCGGGTAGTAGCACGACTGGATCTTCATATCCGTTTTTCGTACAAGACAATGCGGTACATTGTTTTTAGCTTACCAAACGTTTTATGAATTAGAAGATAACGTGGGGCCCGTTGCTTGAAGATCTAAGCAATAGAAAATAATTCTAAACTAAATATGTTTCAGTGTAATGCAAGAATGTGTGCAAGTGGTTCTGGTGGGTGGTGGTTTCGTGAAATCTAGAAACTTCCAAGGTCTAGTTGACAAAACACATGAAAAGTTCAAGCTTTTCCAAAGGTCGCTCCACGTTGTTAGGCGCATGAATTATTTATCTTGGAGAGAAGACGTAAGGAGATACTGGGTCCATTTTATACCTGAATGACAGGCTGTGCACCGCCGGACCCACATGTCAGTCACTGGAACCCGTTCAGCGTTGGGGACCTTTGACCTCGTTGTTGTGGGCCAACTTCTTGGGCCTTCACCAGTCGAGCTTCTTCTTCGCCTTCTTCATCATCTTTTCTTTCTATATGACTCGCGGGTAAAATGGAGGCAATGGCACCAACTGAAAAGAAGAAAATGAGTAAGGAAAAGCATAACGTTGTTTGATACAAACAAGAAATGAGAAAATTCTGTTGTTGTGCGCGTTGTTGTTTAAACCACCTTTATAACCTGTAACATTCTGTGCTAACTTTGAATTCAGTGAGATGATAGTCAGATGGTGATTCCTCAAAAACAAAACTAGAAAAAGCAGCAGTATTTTCACCCGGTAAGGTACTGTACGTAGGGTAGCCGCAAGATCACCCGAGTTCCAGCGCTCCTAGCTCCCGTGTCGTGCTCGTGTATGATGATTGATTGGGCACGATGAGCAGGAGGCACAATCAGACAGGACAGTGCGGCATATATATGCAACAATCAATGGGCGTACTCCGTTCATGAAAGGAGGGTCCTGCCACCCGGCGGCCATGGCCGCCATGCTTCCCCTTTGGAGAATCACAGGGCTACCTACAGGTAGACGACGAGAGGCCTGCCACACCCCTCCAAATCCTACTACTCCATCTTCACCTCTCGTCTCGTCGCCTAGCTTCCTATAGAATCGCGATTTTCCTTGTTGATTTTTCTTCAAGAACCAGATCTTGTTCGTGTTAATGCACTGTCCCTGGTAGTTGGTACTTATTAGATCATTGTCTCCCAAGAAGAGAGCACCCACCCAGAGAAAGGATATGTTATTGTTATCCATCCGCTGCTCATCTCAAGCTCGCGCTCAATACTTACTATCTTCCTCTCAGAACATTCCTTTATATCTCTTGCTTAAAATGTAAATATTTAGTTTGGAAATGTTTGCATCATGCCAACATGATTTCTATCTTGGATCGCTCAGTCGTGGATCATACTCACAAGAAAGGTGTGAATTTCTAGGGCACCAACCTGCAGTGTCCTAGTTTCTTCAGATTTATCTACTCCTAGTAGCTCGTAATATCTGAATACTGTTCAACTAAGAAATAGAGGCATTCGAAACACAAAGGGTCAACTTTTGTCCTTTGGGATGCAGGTTCTCGACTCATGATCAACCTGGTAAGAAGTAAGGGAAATTCTCCCCAAGTAGTGATGGTCTCTGTTCGTGTTGATGCGCTGACCCTAATTGGTACTGGACTACTGGAGCGCTGTCCGCAAACAAGAAAACACCAAGATAAAGGATGACTTGTCTCTTGGATTGCTACTACTGATTTACTGAGTACTGGCCTCATGTTTCAATGGGCCAATCATATTCACATTGATGATTTCATTCACGTTTTTACTGAATTTCTAGGACACCAATCGGTGCCCTAGTTTATTCAGATATCTGTACTCCTAGTTAGTAACATCTGGGTACTGTTCTAATAGAAAAAAACTGAAACATCGAGACACCGAGTCCAGTTTTTTTGTCTGATCGCAAATGGGAAGGGGCCTTTGGATGCAAATTCTCAGTTCGACCAGCTTCCTCTACCAGGCGATGCATCTCCCAGCCTCAGATTCAGACACTTAAAAATTAACCATTAGCTGAACAACTGAATGATCACAAAGCCTCTGACACTAACTGTAATGATCAGATCGATCGCTTGGCGTCCCTCCAAAGCGGGAGCAGCTCCAGCTGTGAGCCGTCTCATCGCATAATTAAAGAACACAGGTCGCATCGCCTAGCCGGAAGGATTCCCATCCCATGTGTTGCCGCCACAACGTCTCGGACGCAACGACTGTTTCCGATAATGCACGGTCGGATTCGCTGATGCTGGTCTCGACTCTCTCAACTCTCAATTAAGCATCCAAAACTAAAAGGTCTTGGCTTGATCCAACTGTTGTACACCTTTATGCAGTCTTACACCCCGCTCTATTAATATAACAATCACATTGTACACCTTTATGCAGTCTTACACCCCGCTCTATTAATATAACAATCACATTGTACACCTTTAAAACCACTTTTGGGGCAAAAGCAGCACAACCAAACCCAAAAGAAAAAAGAATCCACCCGGATCCCAAAACAGTGTGCTATAACTCACGAAAACGATTAGAAGTGGCCGAAATCACTATTTTATACGATTTCGTGAAAGTCAGGTGACGGGTTCCAGAACATTAAAATCCACCGGGACCCCAAAACAGTGTGTCGTAGTACATGAAAACTGATAAAAATGCCCAAAATCACGAGTTTTAAACGATTTCGTGAAAATCGTGTGACGGGTCCCGGACCATTTAAATCCTCCACGGATCCAAAACTGTGTGCTATAGCCCACAAAAACAGCCAGAAATGCCCAAAATCACGAGTTTCATACGATTTCGTGAAAATCGTGTGACGGGGTACCGGACCATTAAAATCAACCCAGACCCCAAAACAGTGTGATGTATCCCAAAAAAACTGATAAAAATGACCGAAATCACGAGTTTTATACGATTTCATGAAAATCGTGTGACGGGGTTCCGGAACATTTAAATCCAGCCAGACCCCAAAACAGTGTGCTATAGCCCACGAAAACGGATAAAAATGCCTGAAATCACGAGTTTATACGCTATCGTGAAAATAGTGTGACGGGGTTCCCGAACATTTAAATCGACCCCGAACCCAAAACTGTGTGCTATAGCCCACGAAAAATGGCGAGAAATGCCCGAAGTCGCGAGTTTTACACGACTTCGTAAAAATCGTGTGACGGGTCCCGGACCATTTAAATCCACCCGGACCCCAAAACTGTGCGCTATAGCCCACGAAAACAGCCAGAAATGTCTGAAATAACGAGTTTTATGCGATTTCGTCAAAATCGTGTGACGGCGTCCCGGATCATTAAAATCCACCCCGTACCCCAAAACAGTGTGCTGTAGCCCACGAAAACTGATAAAAATAACTGAAATCACGATTTTTATACGATTTCGTTAAAATCGTGTGACGGGGTTCCGGGACATTAAACTCAACCGGGACCTGAAAACAGTTTGCTATAGCCCACGAAAATGGCCAGAAATACCTGAAAACATGAGTTATACGACTTCGTGAAAATCGTGTGACCTTGTCCCAGACCATTAAAATCCACCCGGACCCCAAAACAGTGTGCTGTAACACACGAAAACTGATAAAATGCGCGAAATCACGAGTTTTATACGACTTCGTGAAAATCGTGTGACAGGGTCCCGGACCATTAAAATCCACCCCGGACCCCAAAACAGTGTGCCGTAGCCCACGAAAACTGATAAAAAGGACTGAAATCACGAGTTTTATACGATTTTGTGAAAATCGTGTGACAGGTTCCGGAACATTTAAATCCACCCCGGACCCCAAAACAGTTTGCTATAGCTGACGAAAACGGATAAAAATGCCTGAAATCACAAGTTTTATACGATTTGATGAAAATCGTGTGACGGGGTTCTGGAACATTTAAATCCAACCCTGACCCAAAACTGTGTGCTATAGCCCACGAAAACGGATAAAAATGCCCGAAATCGCGAGTTTTATACGATTTCGTAAAAATCGTGTGACGGGTTCCGGACCATTTAAATCCTCCCCGACCCCAAAACTGTGTATATAGCCCACGAAAACGGCCAGAAAAGCCCGAAATCACAAGTTTTATATGATTTCGTGCAAATCGCGTGACGACGTCCCGGACCATTAAAATCCACCTCGGACCCCAAAACAGTGTGCTGTAGCCCACGAAAACTGATAAAAATGCCTGAAATCGCGAGTTTTATACGATTTCGTAAAAATTGTGAGACGGATCCCGGACCATTTAAATCCTGCCCGGACCACAAAAGAGTGTGCTATAGCCCACGAAAACGGATAAAAATGCCTGAAATCACGAGTTTATACGATTTCGTGAAAATCGTGTGACGGGGTTCCCGAACATTTAAATCGACTCCGGACCCAAAACTGTATGCTATAGCCCACGAAAAACGGCGAGAAATGCCCGAAATCACGAATTTTATACGATTTCGTGAAAATCGTGTGACGGGGTTCCGGAACATTTAAATCCACCCGGACCCCAAAACAATGTGCTATAGCCCACGAAAACGGATAAAAATGCCTGAAATCACGAGTTTATACGATTTCGTGAAAATTATGTAACGGGGTTCCCGAAAATTTAAATCGACCCCGGACCCAAAATAGTGTGCCATAGCCCACGAAAAACGGCCAGAAATGCCCGAAGTCGCGAGTTTTATACGATTTCATGAAAATCGTGTGACGGGGTTCCGGAACATAAAAATCCGCCAGGACCCCAAAACAGTTTGCTATAGCCCGCGAAAATGGCCAGAAATGCCTGAAAACACGAGTTTTATACGACTTCGTGAAAATCATGGAACGGGGTCACGGACCATTTAAATCCCCCCGCACCCCCAAACTGTGTGCTATAGCCCACGAAAACGGCCAGAAATGCGAAAATCACGAGTTTTATACGATTTTGTGAAAATCGTGTGACGGCGTCCCGGACCAATAAAATCCACCTGGACCCAAAAACAGTGTGCTATAGCCCACGAAAACGGATAAAAATGGCTGAAATCACGAGTTTTATACGATGTCGTGAAAATCGCGTGACGGGGTCGCAGATCATTAAAATCCACCCCGGACCCCAAAACAGTGTGCTATAGCCCACAACAACAGCCAGAAATGCCCGAAATCACGAGTTTCATACGATTTCGTGAAAATCGTGTGAAGGGGTTCCGGAACATTAAAATCCACCGGGACCCCAAAACAATGTGCTATAGCCCACGAAAACGGATAGAATTGCCTGAAATCACGAGTTTTACGCGATTTCATGAAAATCGTGTGACGGCGTCGCGGACCATTGAAATCCACACGGACCCCAAAACAGTGTGCTATAGCCCACGAAAACGGCCAGAAATGACCGAATTCGCTAGTTTTATACGATTTCGTGAAAGTCGGGTGAAGGGTTCCGGAACATAAAAATCCATCTGGACCCCACGAAAATTTATAAGACTGCCCGAAATCACGGGTTTTATACGATTTCGTGAAAATCATGTGACGGGGTTCTGGAACATTTAATCCACCTGGACCCAAAATAGTGTGCCATAAACCACGAAAACGGCCAAAAATGCCTGAAATCACGAGGTTTATACGATTTCGTGAAAATCGTGTGACGGGGTTACGGAACATTAAAATCCACCGGGACCCCAAAACAGTTTGCTATAGCCCACGAAAATGGATAAAAATGCCTGAAATCACGAGTTTTATACGATTTGATGAAAATCGTGTGGCGGGGATCTGGAACATTTAAATCCACCCAGACCCAAAAACTGTGTGCTATAGCCCACGAAAACGGATAAAAATGCCCGAAATCACGATTTTTATACGATTTCGTAAAAATCGTGTGACGGGGTCCCGGACCATTTAAATTCTTCCCGGACCCCAAAACTGTGTGCTATAGCCCACGAAAACGGCCAGAAATGCCCGAAGGTGTCTCGGACCATTAAAATCCACCCAGACCCCAAAACAGTGTGATGTAGCCCACGAAAATGGTCCGAAATGCCTGAAAACACGAGTTTTATACGATTTCGTGAAAATCGTGTGACGGTGTTCCGGAACATCTAAATCCATCCGGACCCCAAAACAGTTTGCTATAGCCCACGAAAACGGATAAAAATGCTCGAAATCACGAGTTTTATACGACTTCGTGAAAATCGTGTGACTTGGTTCCGGACCATTAAAATCCACCCCGGACCCCAAAAGAGTGTGCCATAGCACGCGAAAACTGATAAAAATGCCCGAAATCACGAATTTTATAGGACTTCGCGAAAATCGTGTGACGGGGTCCCGGACCATTAAAATCCCTCCCGGACCCCAAAACAGTGTGCTGTAGCCCACGAAAACGGCCAGAAATCGTGTGACGGGGTTCGCGAACATTTAAATCGACCCCGAACCCCAAAACAAGGTGCTATAGCCCACGAAAACGGATAAAAATGCCTGAAATCACGAGTTTTATACGATTTGATGAAAATCGTGTGACGGGGTCCGGGACATTTAAATCCACCCCAGACCCCAAAACAGTGTGCTGTAGCCCACGAAAACTGATAAAAATGCCCAAATTCACGAGTTTTATATAATTTCCTAAAATTCATGTGACGGGGTCGCGGACCATTTAAATCCTCCCCGGACCCCAAAACTGTGTGCTATAGCCCACGAAAACGGCCAGAAATGCCCGAAATCACGAGTTTTATATGATTTCGTGAAAATCGTGTGACGGGGTGTCGGACCATTTAAATACACCCGAACCCCAAAATAGTGTGCTATAGCCCACGAAAACGAATAAAAATGTCTTAAAACACGAGTTTATACGATTTCGTGAAAATTGTGTGACGGGGTTCCCGCACATTTAAATCGACCCCGGACCCAAAACTGTGTGCTATAGCCCACGAAAAACAGTCAGAAATGCCCGAAATCACGAGTTTTATACGATTTCGTGAAAATCGTGTGACGGGGTTTCGGAACAGTAAAATCCATCGGGACCCCAAAACAATGTGCTATAGCCCACGAAAACGGCCAGAAATACCTGAAATCACGAGTTTTATGCGATTTCGTGAAAATTGTGTGACGGCGTCCCGGACCATTAAATCCACCGGACCCCAAAACAGTGTCCTATAGCCCACGAAAACGGCAAGAAATGACCGAAATCGCGAGTTTTATACGATTTCGTGAAAGTCGGGTGACGGGGTTCCGGCACATTAAAATCCATCGGGACGCCAAAACAGTGTGCTGTAGCCCACGAAAATGGCCAGAAATGCCTGATAACACGAGTTTTATACGACTTCGTGAAAATCGTGTGACGGGGTCCCGGACCATTTAAATCCTCCCCGGATCCCAAAACTGTGTGCTATAGCACACGAAAATGGTCAGAAATGCACGAAATCACGAGTTCTATATGATTTCGTGAAAATCGTGTGACGGCGTCCCAGAGCATTAAAATCCACCCTGGACCCCCAAAAGAGTGTGTCGTAGCACACGAAAACTGATAAAAATGCCCGAAATCACGAGTTTTATACGACTTCGTGAAAATCGTGTGACGGGGTCCCGGACCATTAAAATCCTCCCCGGACCCCAAAACAGTCTGCTGTAGCCCACGAAAACTGATAAACATGCCCGAAATCGCGAGTTTTATACGATTTCGTAAAATTCGTGTGACGGGGTCCTGGACCATTTAAATCGCCCCCGGACCCCCAAACAGTTTGCTATAGCCCACGAAAATGCCAGAAATCACGAGTTTATACGATTTCGTGAAAATTCTGTGACGGGGTTCCCGAACATTTAAATCGACCCCGGATCCAAAATAGTGTGCCACAGCCCACAAAACACGGCCAGGAATGCCCGAAGTCGCGAGTTTTATACGATTTCATGAAAATCGTCTGACGGGGTTCCAGAACATTAAAATCCACCGGGACCCCAAAACAGTTTGCTATAGCCCACGAAAATGGCCAGAAATGCCTGATAACATGAGTTTTATACGACTTCGTGAAAATCGTGTGACGGGGTCCCGGACCATTTAAATCCTCCCCGGATCTCAAAACTGTGTGCTATAGCCCACGAAAATGGTCAGAAATGCACGAAATCACGAGTTCTATACGATTTCGTGAAAATCGTGTGACGGCGTCCCGGAGCATTAAAATCCACCCCGGACCCCCAAAAGAGTGTGCCGTAGCACACGAAAACTGATAAAAATGCCCAAATCATGAGTTTTATGCGACTTCGTGAAAATCGTGTGACGGGGTCCCGGACTATTAAAATCCTCCCCGGACCCCAAAGCAGTCTGCTGTAGCCCACGAAAACTGATAAACATGCCCGAAATCGCAAGTTTTATACGATTTCGTAAAATTCGTGTGACGGGGTCCCGGACCATTTAAATCGCCCCCGGACCCCCAAACTGTGTGCTATAGCCCACGAAAACGGCCAGAAATGCCCGAAATCGTGAGTTTTACACGATTTCGTAAAAATCGTATGACAGGGTCTCGGACCATTTAAATCCTCCCCGGACCCCAAAACTGTGTGCTATATCCCACAAAAACGGTCAGAAATGCATGATATCGTGAGTTTTATACGATTTCGTGAAAATCGTGTGACGGGGTTCCGGAACACTTAAATCCAACCAGACCCCAAAACAGTGTGCTATAGTCCACGAAAACGGATAAAAATGCCTGAAATCACGAGTTTATACGCTTTCGTGAAAATAGTGTGACGGGGTTCCCGAAACTTTAAATCGACCCCGGACCCGGGGTCGCAGACCATTTAAAAGACTGCCCGAAATCACGAGTTTTATACGATTTGGTGAAAATCGTGTGACGGGGTTCTGGAACATTCAAATCCACCCCGGACCCAAAATAGTGTGCCATAGCCCACGAAAAAAGCCAGAAATGCCTGAAATCACGAGTTTTCTATGATTTCGTGAAAATCGTGTGTCGGGGTTTCGGAACATTAAAATCCACCGGGACCCCAAAACAGTTGGCAAGGCCACGAAAATGGCCAGAAATGCCTGAAAACACGAGTTTTATATGACTTCGTGAAAATCGTGTGACCTGGTCCCAGACCATTAAAAACCACCCGGACAACAAAACAGTGTGTCGTAGCACAGTCGTAGCACACGAAAACTGATAAAAATGCTTGATATCACAAGTTTTATACGACTTCGTGAAAATCGAGTGACGAGGTCCCGGACCATTAAAATCCACCCCGGACCCCAAAACAGTGTGTTGTAGCCCATGAAAACTGATAAAAATGACCGAAATCATGAATTTTATACGATTTTTTGAAAATCATGTGACGAGCTGCCGGAACATTTAAATCCACCCTGGACCCCAAAAAAGTGTTCTATAGCCCACGAAAACGGATAAAAATGCCTGAAATCACGCGATTTATACGATTTGATGAAAATCGTGTGACGGGGCTCCGGAACATTTAAATCCACCCCAGACCCAAAAACAGTGTGCTATAGGCCACGAAAACGGATAAAAATGCCGGAAATCGCGAGTTTTATAAGATTTCGTAAAAATCGTGTGACGGGTCCCGGAGCATTTAAATGTTGCCCGAACCCCAAAATCGTGTGACTTGGTCCCAAACCATTAAAATCCACCCTGGACCACAAAACAGTGTGTCGTAGCACACAAAAACTGATAAAAATGCCTGATATCACAAGTTTTATACGAATTCGTGAAAATCGTGTGACGGGTCCCGGACCATTAAAATCCACCCCGGACCCCAAAACAGTGTGATGTAACCCACGAAAACTGATAAAAATGACTAAAATCATGAATTTTATACGATTTTGTGAAAATCGTGTGACCGGGTTCCGGAACATTTAAATCCACCCCTGACCCCAAAACAGTGTGCTATAGCCCACGAAAACGGATAAAAATGCCTGAAATCAAGAGTTTTATACGATTTGATGAAAATCGTGTGACGGGGCTCCGGAACATTTAAATCCACCCCAGACCCCAAAACTGTGTGCTATAGCCCACGAAAATGGCTAGAAATGCCCGAAGGTGTCTCGGACCATTAAAATCCACCCAGACCCCAAAACAGTGTGATGTAGCCCACGAAAATGGTCAGAAATGCCTGAAAACACGAGTTTTATACGATTTCGTGAAAATCGTGTGACGGGGTTCCGGAACATCTAAATCCATCCGGACCCCAAAACAGTTTGCTATAGCCCACGAAAACGGCCAGAAATGACCGAAATCATGAGTTTTATACGACTTCGTGAAAATCGTGTGAAGGGGGTCCGGACCATTTAAATCCTCCCCGGGCCCCAAAAGTGTGCCCACGAAAACGGCAGAAATGCCCGAAATCACTAGTTTTATACGATTTCGTGAAAATCGTGTGACGACGTCCCGGACCATTGAAATCCACCTCGGACCCCAAAAGAGTGTGCCGTAGCAGACGAAAACTGATAAAAATGCCCGAAATCACGAGTTTTAAACGACTTCATGAAAATCGAGTGACGGGGTCCCGGACCATTAAAATCCACCCCGGACCCCAAAACAGTGTGCATAGCCCACGAAAACTGATAAAATTGCCCGAAATCGCGAGTTTTATGCGATTTCGTAAAAATCGTGTGACGGGGTCCCGGACCATTTAAATCCTCCCTGGAGCCCAAAACGGTGTGCTATAGCCCACGAAAACGGCCAGAATTGCCTGAAATCACGAGTTTTATACGATTCCATGAAAATCGTGTGACGGGGTTCCGGAACATTTAAATCGACCCGGACCCAAAACTGTGTGCTATAGCCCACGAAAACGGATAAAAATGCCTGAAAACACGTGTTTTATACGACTTCGTGAAAATCGTGTGACGGGGTCCCGGACCATTTAAATCCTCACCGGACGCCAAAATTGTGTGCTATAGCCCACGAAAACGGCCATAAATGCCCGAAATCACGAGTTTTATACGATTTCGTGAAAATCGTGTGACGGCGTCCCGGACCATTAAAATCTACCCCGGACCCCAAAAGAGTGTGCCGTAGCACACGAAAACTGATAAAAATGCCCGAAATCACGAGTTTTATACGACTTCGTGAAAATCGTGTGACAGGGTCCCGGACCATTAAAATCAAGCCCCGGACCCCAAAACAGTGTGATGTAGCCCATGAAAACTGATAAAAATGACTGAAATCACGAGTTTTATACGATTTCGTGAAAATCGTGTGACGGGTATCCGGAACATTTAAATCCACCACGGACCGCAAAAAAGTGTTCTATAGCCCACGAAAACGGATAAAAATGCCAGAAATCACAAGTTTTATACGATTTGATGATAATTGTGTGACGGGGCTCCGGAACATCTAAATCCACCCAGACCCAAAAACGGTGTGCTATAGGCCACGGAAACGGATAAAAATGCCGGAAATCGCGAGTTTTATAAGATTTCGTAAAAATCGTGGGACGGGGTCCCGGACAATTTAAATCCTCCCCGGACCCCAAAATCGTGTGACCTGGTCCCAGACCATTAAAATCCACCCCGGACCATAAAACGGTGTGCCGTAGCACAGGAAAACTGATAAAAATGCCTGATATCACAAGTTTTATACGACTTCGTAAAAATCGTGTGATGGGGACCCGGACCATTAAAATCCACCCCGGACCCCAAAACTGTGTGCATAGCCCACGAAAACTGATAAAATTGCCCGAAATCGCGAGTTTTATGCGATTTCGTAAAAATCGTGTGACGGGGTCCCGGACCATTTAAATCCTCCCTGGAGCCCAAAACGGTGTGCTATAGCCCACGAAAACGGCCAGAAATGCCCGAAATCACGAGTTTTATACGATTCCATGAAAATCGTGTGACGGGGTTCCGGAACATTTAAATCGTCCCGGACCCAAAACTGTGTGCTATAGCCCACGAAAACAGATAAAAATGCCTGAAAACACGTGTTTTATACGACTTCGTGAAATCGTGTGACGGGGTCCCGAACCATTTAAATCCTCACCGGACGCCAAAATTGTGTGCTATAGCCCACGAAAACGGCCATAAATGCCCGAAATCACGAGTTTTATACGATTTCGTGAAAATCGCGTGACGGCGTCCCGGACCATTAAAATCTACCCCGGTACCCAAAAGAGTGTGCCGTTGCACACGAAAACTGATAAAAATGACCGAAATCTCGAGTTTTATACGACTTCGTGAAAATCGTGTGACAGGGTCTCGGACCATTAAAATCAAGCCCCGGACCCCAAAACAGTGTGATGTAGCCCATGAAAACTGATAAAAATGACTGAAAACACGAGTTTTATACGATTTCGTGAAAATCGTGTGACGGGTATCCGGAACATTTAAATCCACCCCGGACCGCAAAAAAGTGTTTTAGCCAACGAAAACGGATAAAAATGCCTGAAATCATGAGTTTTATACGATTTGATGATAATCGTGTGACGGGGCTCCGGAACATCTAAATCCACCCCAGACCCAAAAACGGTGTGCTATAGGCCACGAAAACGGATAAAAATGCCGGAAATCGCGAGTTTTATAAGATTTCGTAAAAATCGTGTGACGGGGTCCCGGACAATTTAAATCCTCCCCGGACCCAAAAATCGTGTGACCTGGTCCCAGACCATTAAAATCCACCCGGACCATAAAACGGTGTGCCGTAGCACACGAAAACTGATAAAAATGCCTGATATCACAAGTTTTATACGACTTCGTGAAAATCGTGTGACGGGTCCCAGACCATTAAAATCCACCCCGGACCCCAAAACAGTGTGCTGTAGCCCACGAAAACTGATAAAATGACTGAAATCTTGAATTTTATACGATTTTGTGAAAATCGTGTGACATGGTCCCGGACCATTAAAATCCACCCTGGACCCCAAAACTGTGTGCTATAGCCCACGAAAACTGATAAAATGCCCGAAATCTCGAGTTTTATGCGATTTCGTAGAATCGGGTGACGGGGTCCCGGACCATTCAAATCCTCCCCGACCCCAAAACTGTGTGTATAGCCTACGAAAACGGCCGGAAAAGCCCGAAATCACGAGTTTTATATGATTTCGTGCAAATCGCGTGACGGCGTCCCGGACCATTAAAATCCACCCCGGACCCCAAAACAGTGTGCTGTAGCCCACGAAAACTGATAAAAATGCCTGAAATCACGAGTTTTATACGACTTCGTGACAATCGTGTGACTGGGTCCCCGGACCATTAAAATCCACCCCGGACCCCAAAACAGTGTGATGTAGCCCATGAAAACTGATAAAATGACTGAAATCACGAGTTTTATACGATTTCGTGAAAATTGTGTAACAGGTATCCGGAACATTTAAATCCACCCCGGACCGCAAAAAAGTGTTCTATAGCCAACGAAAATGGATAAAAATGCCTGAAATCACGAGTTTTATACGATTTGATGATAATCGTGTGACGGGGCTCCGGAACATCTAAATCCACCCCAGACCCAAAAACGGTGTGCTATAGGCCACGAAAACGGATAAAAATGCCGGAAATCGCGAGTTTTATAAGATTTCGTAAAAATCGTGTGACGGGGTCCCGGACAATTTAAATCCTCCCCGGACCCCAAAATCGTGTGATCTGGTCCCAGACCATTAAAATCCACCCCGGACCATAAAACGGTGTGCCGTAGCACACGAAAACTGATAAAAATGCCAGATATCACAAGTTTTATACGAATTCGTAAAAATCGTGTGACGGGTCCCGGACCATTAAAATCCACCCCGGACCCCAAAACAGTGTGCTGTCGCCCACGAAAACTGATAAAAATGACTGAAACCATGAATTTTATACGATTTTGTGAAAACCGTGTGACGGGGTTCCGGAACATTTAAATCCACCCCGGACCCCAAAACAGTGTGCTATAGACCACGAAAACGGATAAAAATGCATGAAATCACGAGTTTTATACGATTTGATGAAAATCGTGTGACGGGGCTCCGGAACATTTAAATCCACCCAGACCCCAAAACTGTGTGCTATAGCCCACGAAATGGCCAGTAATGCCCAAGGTGTCTTGGACCATTAAAATCCACCCAGACCCCAAAACAGTGTGATGTAGCCCACGAAAATGGTCAGAAATGCCTGAAAACACGAGTTTTATACGATTTCATGAAAATCGTGTGACGGGTTCCGGAACATCTAAATCCATCCGGACCCCAAAACAGTTGCTATAGCCCACGAAAACGGCCAGAAATGCCGGAAATCACGAGTTTTATACTATTTCGTGAAAATCGTGTGACGGCGTCCCGGACCATTAAAATCCACCCGGACCCCAAAAGAGTGTGCCGTAGCACAGAAAACTGATAAAAATGCCCAAAATCACGGGTTTTATACGACATCGTGAAAATCGTGTGACAGGGTCCCGGACCATTAAAATCCACCCCGGACCCCAAAACAGTGCGATGCAGCCCTTGAAAACTGATAAAAATGGCTGAAATCACGAGTTTTATACGATTACGTGAAAATCGTGTGACGGGTATCCGGAACATTTAAATCCACCCCAGACTCCGAAAAAGTGTTCTATAGCCACGAAAACGGATAAAAATACCGGAAATCGCGAGTTTTATAAGATTTCGTAAAAATCGTGTGACGGGGCTCCGGAACATCTAAATCCACCCCAGACCCCAAAATCGTGTGACCTGGTCCCAGACCATTAAAATCCACCCAGGGACCACAAAACAGTGTGCCGTAGCACACGAAAACTGATAAAAATGCCTAATATCACAAGTTTTATACGACTTCGTGAAAATCGTGTGACGGGGTCCCGGGCCATTAAAATCCACCCCGTACCCCAAAACAGTGTGTTGTAGCCCACGAAAACTGATAAAAATGACCGAAATCATGAATTTTATACGATTTTGTGAAAATCGTGTGACGGGGTTTCGGAACATTTAAATCCACCCCAGACCCTAAAACAGTGTGCTATAGCCCACGAAAACGGATAAAATGCCTGAAATCACGAGTTTTATACGATTTGATGAAAATCGTGTGACGGGGCTCCGGAACATTTAAATCCACCCCAGACCCCAAAACTGTGTGCTATAGCCCACGAAAACGGATAAAAATGCCTGAAATAACGAGTTTATACGATTTCGTGAAAATCGTGTGACAGGGTTCCCCGAACATTTAAATCGACCCGGACCCAAAACAGTGTGCTATGGCCCACGAAAAACGGCCAGAAATGCCCGAAAACACGTGTTTTATACGACTTCGTGAAAATCGTGTGACGGGGTCCCGGACCATTTAAATCCTCCCCGGACCCCAAAACTTTGTGCTATAGCCCACGAAAACGGGCAGAAATGCCCGAAATCACGAGTTTTATACGATTTCGTGAAAATCGTGTGACGGCGTCTCGGACCATTAAAATCCACCCTGGACCCCAAAAGAGCGTGCCGTAGCACACGAAAACTGATAAAAATGCCCGAAATCACGAGTTTTATACGACTTCGTGAAAATCGTGTGACAGGGTCCCGGACCATTAAAATCCACCCCAGACCCCAAAACAGTGTGATGTAGCCCATGAAAACTGATAAAAATGACTGAAATCACGAGCTTTATACGATTTCATGAAAATCGTGTGACGGGTATCCGGAACATTTAAATCCACCCCGGACCCCAAAAAAGTGTTCGATAGCCCACGAAAATGGAGAAAAATGCCTGAAATCACGAGTTTTATACGATTTGATGAAAATCGTGTGACGGGGCTCCGGAACATTTAAATCCACCCCAGACCCAAAAAACTGTGTGCTATAGGCCACGAAAGCGGTTAAAAATGCCGGAAATCGCGAGTTTTATAAGATTTCGTAAAAATCGTGTGACGGGGTTCCGGACCATTTAAATCCTCCCCGGACCCCAAAATTGTGTGACCTGGTCCCAGACCATTAGAATCCACCCCGGACCACAAAATAGTGTGCCGTAGCACACGAAAACTGATAAAAATGCCTGATATCACAAGTTTTATACGACTTCGTGAAAATCGTGTGACGGGGTCCCGGACCATTAAAATCCACCCCGGACCCCAAAACCGTGTGTTGTAGCCCACGAAAACTGATAAAAATGACTGAAATCATGAATTTTATACGATTTTGTGAAAATCGTGTGACGGGGTTCCGGAACATTTAAATCCACCCCGGACCCTAAAACAGTGTGCTATAGCCCACGAAAACGGATAAAAATGCCTGAAATCACGAGTTTTATGCGATTTGATGAAAATCGTGTGACGGGGCTCCGGACCATTTAAATCCACCCCAGACCCCAAAACTGTGTGCTATAGCCCACGAAAATGGCCAGAAATGCCCGAAGGTGTCTCAGACCATTAAAATCCACCCAGACCCCAAAACAGTGTGATGTAGCCCACGAAAATGGTCAGAAATGCCTGAAAACACGAGTTTTATACGATTTCATGAAAATCGTGTGTCGGGGTTCCGGAACATCTAAATCCATCCGGACACCAAAACAGTTTGCTATAGCCCACGAAAACGGATAAAAGTGCCCGAAATCACGAGTTTTAAACGACTTCGTGAAAATAGAGTGACGGGGTCCCGGACCATTAAAATCCACCCCGGACCCCAAAACTGTGTGCATAGCCCACGAAAACTGATAAAGATGCCCGAAATCGCGAGTTTTATGCGATTTCGTAAAAATCGTGTGACGGGGTCCCGAACCATTTAAATCCTCCCCGGACCCCAAAACTGTGTGCTATAGACCACGAAAACGGCCAGAAATGCCCGAAATCACGAGTTTTATACGATTTCATGAAAATCGTGTGACGGCGTCCCGGACCATTAAAATCCACCCGGGCCCCAGAACAGTGTGCTATAGCCCACGAAAATGTCCATAAATGCCCGAAATCGCGAGTAATATACGATTTCGTGAAAATCGTGTGACGGGTCCCGGACCATTTATATCCTCCCCGGACCCCAAAACTGTGTGCTATAGCTCACGAAAACGGCCAGAAATGCCCGAAATCACGAGTTTTATACGATTCCATGAAAATCGTGTGACGGGGTTCCGGAACATTTAAATTCACCCGGACCCCAAAAAAGTGTGCTATAGCCCACGAAAACGGATAAAAATGCCTGAAATAACGAGTTTATACGATTTCGTGAAAATCGTGTGACGGGGTTCCCGAACATTTAAATCGACCCGGACCCAAAACTGTGTGCTATAGCCCACGAAAAACGGCCAGAAATTCCCGAAAACACGTGTTTTACACGACTTCGTGAAAATCGTGTGACGGGGTCCCGGACCATTTAAATCCTCCCCGGACCCCAAAACTGTGTGCTATAGCCCACGAAAACGGCCAGAAATGCCCGAAATCACGAGTTTTATACGATTTCGTGAAAATCGTGTGACGACGTCTCGGACCATTAAAATCCACCCTGGACCCCAAAAGAGTGTGCCGTAGCACACGAAAACTGATAAAAATGCCCGAAATCACGAGTTTTATACGACTTCGTGAAAATCGTGTGACAGGGTCCCGGACCATTAAAATCCACCCCGGACCCCAAAACAGTGTGATGTAGCCCATGAAAACTGATAAAAATGACTGAAAACACGAGTTTTATACGATTTCGTGAAAATCGTGTGACGGGTATCCGGAACATTTAAATCCACTCCGGACCCCAAAAAAGTGCTCGATAGCCCACGAAAAGGGAGAAAAATGCCTGAAATCACGAGTTTTATACGATTTGATGAAAATCGTGTGACGGGGCTCCGGAACATTTAAATCCACCCCAGACCCAAAAACTGTGTGCTATAGGCCACGAAAACGGATAAAAATGCCGGAAATCGCGAGTTTTATAAGATTTCGTAAAAATCATGTGACGGGGTCCCGGACCATTTAAATCCTCCCCGGACCCCAAAATCGTGTGACCTGGTCCCAGACCATTAAAATCCACCCCGGACCACAAAATAGTGTGCCGTAGCACACGAAAACTGATAAAAATGCCTGATATCACAAGTTTTATACGACTTCGTGAAAATCGTGTGACGGGGTCCCGGACCATTAAAATCCACCCCGGACCCCAAAACCGTGTGCTGTAGCCCACGAAACTGATAAAAATGACTGAAATCATGAATTTTATACGATTTTGTGAAAATCGTGTGACGGGGTTACGGAATATTTGAAGGGGATCGCAGGCAGAAAACAATAAATTTTCTAACAACGAAAACAGCCAGGATCTATACTATGCAGATATAGTAATACGGAGGAGATCGATATACATACCCTTGTAGACCGAAACGCGGGGATTACGCTCCCGCACAAGCGTTGTCGACGAAGCCGACGAAGACGACCTCGAGGTCGTGTAGAGGAAGAAGACCTCCGAGCACCACTAGCGTGGCACCTCGCAGGGATCCACACACGTACGGTGAAGACGACGACCTCCGGGCTCCGATCCAGGGACGAGCAGCGGAAGACTTGGACCGGAAGACCAGCAGCACGGCGGTGTGCGTATGGTGGAGAGAACTTCACCTTGGCGCAACTCCAATGGAGGAATCACGTTTCAAGGAGAAGAAGAGAGAGAGATTGGTTGTTATTTAAAAGGCTAAGGGGGCACCTCTATATATAGGTGGAGGGGGGCTGCCAGCCTTGCTGGCTGGGTGGTGTGGGACTATTCCCACACCAGCCCGCCCTCAAGGGGTGGCCGGCCCTAGGTGGGCCCCATTTGGCCCACCTAGGGCAGCCCCCCTTCCTCATGCGCACCAAGGGGGGGAATTCCCCCCTTATGGGCCTTCTCTCCCATGGGAAGGCCCATTTAAGGTGGGCTGCCTTTTAAATTCCGAAAATCATTAAATAAAAATGTATTTAACTATTAATTACACTAATTAATATTAAACACACATTATCTAATTTATTCCGGCTCCGAAAACTATTTCGTCGCTCTCCGATCTTCATCAGATCTTTCCCGGGACGCTCCCGGTGCTCTCTTCTAATTTCTCTTCCGGTAAACTTGTCGACTCCCCTTAAGTGTGTTACCCTAGCGGTTCGAGATCTCGCCAGACATGATCGAGACGCGCTCTCCGATCAATCACTAATTCGTGGACCTTGGATACCCAGAATTAATCCCTGTGAGATAACGAATAACTTTGTCGCTCGAACCTAGACGTCGAGTCTTAAACCTTTTGCCATGGCGATACTTAGCGTGTTCGAGACTCGTTCATAGATATCGCGATACCTAGCTTGATCTCGTTACCGACAACACTATCTTCTACTCGTCCATGATATTTGATGCACACGGTGGGTGTGTTGTTGGGAGACCCCAAGAGGAAGGTATGAAGTAGTGCAGCAGCAAGTTTCCCTCAGTTGTGAAACCAAGGTTATCGAACCAGTAGGAAATAATGAATTCCCCCGAGGTGTCAACGGTGCCAGAAAAATCTGCGACTTAAGGGCGCCAGAATATGCTTCCTAGGACGTAGGTGACGTGGAACCTGCACACAACACAATCAAGATACTTTGCCCCAACTTAACGGTGAGGTTGTCAATCTCACCGGCTTGCTGTAACAAGGGATTAAACGTATGTGTGGAAGAAAGATGTTTGTTTGCAGAAAGTAACAGGTTTGCAGTTTGTGGTTTATCAGATTAAAGAGAAGGACCGGGGTCCACAGTTCACTAGTGGTGTCTCTCCATAAATAATAATAACATTCATGCGGGTAAACAAATTACAGCTGGGCAATTGATAGAATAATGATGAGCAAACCAATGCATATACCAACGTTATGATGTCTAGTGTGAGATTCATTCGGGCATTACAACAATATACATAGACCGTTCCAACCGCATCTATGACTAATAATCCACCTTCCGGTTAGCGTCCGCATCCCTTTCAGTATTAAGTTGCATGCAACAGATTATCGCCTTAAGCACTGTGTGTAAAGTAAGTAAGTAACATCATCCTTAGACAAAGTACTACTGTTTTATCCCTAGTAGCAACAGTACATCTACAACCTTAGAGTTAGCTGTCACCACCCCAGATTTAATAGAGACATGAACCTACTATCGAGCATAAATACCCCCTCTTGGAGTCACAAGCATCTACTTGGCCAGAGCATACACAAGTAACGGAGAGCATGCAAGATCATTAAATAGCACACACATGATATATTATGAAGCAATAACTTTAGTACTCAATATTCATCGGATCCCAGCAAACACAACATGAAGTATTACATAACGGTGATCTTGATCATGATAGGCAGCTCACAAGATCTAAACATGATAGCACAAGAGGAGAAGACAACCATCTAGCTACTGCAATGGACCCGTAGTCCAAGGGTAGACTACTCACGCATCAGTCCAGAGGCGGTCATGGCGACGTAGAGGCCTCCGGTGACGATTCCCCCTCCCGGCAGGGTGCCGGGGAGAAGTTCTGATCTCTCCCGAATTGGTGTTGACGACGGCGGCGGCTCGGGACCCGTGGAGGAAAATATGAACACCGTGTTAGGGTTTTTAGTCTGGGGGGTATTTGTAGGCGAAAGGGCGAAGTCGGTGGCGCCCCGAGGGGCACACACCTGGTCCTCGCGCGGCCAGGGGTGCACGTGGTGGCGCCGCCTCGGTGGCCCACTTCGTCTCGTGTTCGGCTTTCTGGAACGTTCCCGATGAAAAACTGACTTCAGAAAAGAAATCGTCCAATTCCGAGAATATTTCCTTAAGTACTTTTCTGAAACCAAAAACAGCAGAAAACAGGGAACTGGCACTGTGGCATCTTGTTAATAGGTTAGTCCCAGAAAATGCATAAAACATGTAATAACTTGGTATAATATAGCATGGAACATAAGAAATTATAGATATGTTGGAGACGTATCAATATTATGTCCTGGTGACCTAGTCACATGCTTGCAAGCTTATTTGACATAATCTCACCGAGTGCGCCCTAGAGTATCTATCCTGCTATGCGGACTAGCAAATCCCGCTCTTGATCCCTCGTCTCAACATACTCCCTTCAGATACCCGAGAGGGACACCTTTATTGTCATACTATTAAGACATGACGTTTGATGCAATCAAAGTATCTTTCAGGAATAGCAATAAGAGTTGATCTCACGGTCAAAGGCGTAATGACTACGTCCTACAAATATTGGGTATGTCCATCACATCGTTCTACCAACGATATGACTCCATTGTCAACTGACACCATGTCACATGATCGGGAAACCTCGATCATCGATTGCACAATGAACTAGTCACATAGAGGCTACTAGGGACCTGGTTGTCTTACGTATCACACGTGTATTAATGTTTCCGCTTAATACAGTTATAGCATGACACAAAAACGTATTATGAACAAATGAGACATGATAAATAAAACACTTTATTAATTGCCTCTAGGGCATATCTCCTTCAATATTTAAATCCACCCAGACCCCAAAACAGTGTGATGTAGCCCATGAAAACTGATAAAAATGACTGAAATCACGAGTTTTATACGATTTCGTGAAAATCGTGTGACGGGTATTCGGAACATTTAAATCCACCCCGGACCCCAAAAAAGTGTTCTATAGCCCACGAAAACGGATAAAAATGCCTGAAATCACGAGTTTTATACGATTTGATGAAAATCGTGTGACGGGGCTCCGGAACATTTCAATCCACCCCAGACCCGAAAACTGTGTGCTATAGCCCACGAAAATGGCCAGAAATGCCCGAAGGTGTCTCGGACCATTAAAATCCACCCAGACCCCAAAACAGTGTGATGTTGCCCACGAAAATGGTCAGAAATGCCTGAAAACACAAGTTTTATACGATTTCGTGAAAATCGTGTGACGGGGTTCCAGAACATCTAAATCCATCCGGACCCCAAAACAGTTTGCTATAGCCCACGAAAACGAATAAAAATGCCCGAAATCACGAGTTTTATACGACTTCGTGAAAATCGAGTGACGGGGTCCCGGACCATTAAAATCCACCCTGGACCCCAAAACTGTGTGCTATAGCCCACGAAAACTGATAAAAATGCCCGAAATCTCGAGTTTTATGCGATTTCGTAGAATCGGGTGACGGGGTCCCGGACCATTTAAATCCTCCCCGGACCCCAAAACTGTGTGCTATATGCCACGAAAACGGCCAGAAATGACCGAAATCATGAGTTTTATACGACTTCGTGAAAATCGTGTGACGGGGTCCCGGACCATGTAAATCCTCCCCGGACCCCAAAACTGTGTGACCCCCAAACTGTGCCCACGAAAACGGCCAGAAATGCCTGAAATCACGAGTTTTATACGATTTCATGAAAATCGTGTGACGACGTCCAGGACCATTAAAATCACCTCGGACCCCAAAAGAGTGTGTCGTACGAGACGAAAACTGATAAAAATGCCTGAAATCACGAGTTTTAAACAACTTCGTGAAAATCGAATGACGGGGTCCCGGACCATTAAAATCCACCCCGTACCCCAAAACTGTGTGCATAGCCCACGAAAAATGATAAAAATGCACGAAATCGCGAGTTTTATGCGATTTCGTAAAAATCGTGTGACGGGGTCCCGGACCATTTAAATCCTGCTCGGACCCCAAAACTGTGTGCTATAGCCCACGAAAACGGCCAGAAATGCCCGAAATCCCGAGTTTTATACGATTTCGTGAAAATCGTGTGATGGGGTTCCCGAACATTTAAATCGACCCGGGCCCAAAACTGTGTGCTATAGCCCACGAAAAACGGCCAGAAATGCCTAAAAACACTTGTTTTATACGATTTCGTGAAAATCCTGTGACGGGGTCCCGGACCATTTAAATCCTCCTAGGACCCCAAAACTGTGTGCTATAGCCCACGAAAACGGCCAGAAATGCCCGAAATCACGAGTTTTATACGATTTCATGAAAATCGTGTGACGGCGTCCCGGACCATTAAAATCCACCCCGGACCCCAAAAGAGTGTGTCGTAGCACACGAAAACTGATAAAAATGCCCGAAATCACGAGTTTTATACGACTTCGTGAAAATCGTGTGACAGGGTCCCGGACCATTAAAATCCACCCCGGACCCCAAAACAGTGTGATGTAGCCCACGAAAACTAATAAAAATGTTTGAAATCACGAGTTTTATACGATTTCGTGAAACTCGTGTGACGGGTATCTTGAACATTTAAATCCACCCCGGACCCCAAAAAAGTGTTCTATAGCCCACGAAAACGGATAAAAATGCCTGAAATCACGAGTTTTATACGATTTGATGAAAATCGTTTGACGGGGCTCCGGACCATTAAAATCCACCCCAGACCCAAAAACTGTGTGCTATAGGCCACGAAAACGGATAAAAATGCCCGAAATCACGAGTTTTATAAGATTTCGTAAAAATCGTGTGACGGGGTCCCGGACTATTTAAATCCTCCCCGGACCCCAAAATTGTGTGCTATAGCCCACGAAAACGGCCAGAAATGACCGAAATCACGAGTTTTATACGATTTCGTGAAAATCGTGTGACGGGGTTCCGGAACATTTAAATCCACCCGGACCCCAAAACAGTGTGCTATAGCCCACGAAAACGGATAAAAAATGCCTAAAATCACGAGTTTATACGATTTCGTTGAAATCGTGTGACGGGGTTCCCGAACATTTAAATCGACCCGGACCCAAAACTGTGTGCTATAGCCCACAAAAAACGGCCAGAAATGCCCGAAGTCGCGAGAGTTAGACGACTTCGTAAAAATCGTGTGACGGGTCCCGGACCATTTAAATCCTCCCCGGACACCAAAATTGTTCGCTATAGCCCACGAAAATGGCCAGAAATGCCTGAAAACACGTGTTTTATACGACTTCGTGAAAATCGTGTGACGGGTCCCGGACCATTTAAATCCTCCCCGGACCCCAAAACTATGTGCTATAGCGCACGAAAACGGCCAGAAATGTCTGAAATCACGAGTTTTATACGATTTCATGAAAATCATGTGACGGCGTCCCGGACCATTAAAATCCACCCCGGACCGCAAAAGAGTGTGCCGTAGCACACAAAAACTGATAAAATGCCCGAAATCACGAGTTTTATACGACTTCGTGAAAATCGTGTGACGGGGTCCCGGACCATTAAAATCCACCCCGGACCCCAAAACTGACGAAAACTTATAAAAATGCCCGAAATCGCGAGTTTTATGCGATTTCGTAAAAATCGTGTGACGGGGTCCCGGACCATTTAAATCCTCCACGGACCCCTAAACTGTGTGCTATAGCCCACGAAAACGGCGAGAAATGCCCGAAATCACGAGTTTTATACGATTTCGTGAAAATCGTGTGACGGCGTCCCGGACCATTAAAATCCACCCCGGACCCCAGAAGAGTGTGCTATAGCCCACGAAAACGTCCAGAAATGCCCGAAATCGCGAGTTTTATACGATTTCGTGGAAATCGTGTGACGGGTCCCGGATCATTTATATCCTCTCCGGACCCCAAAACTGTGTGCTATAGCCCACGAAAACTGCGAGAAATGCCCGAAATCACGAGTTTTATACGATTCCATGAAAATCGTGTGACGGGGTTCCGGAACATTTAAATTCACCCGGACCCCAAAACTGTGTGCTATAGCCCACGAAAACGGATAAAAATGCCTGAAATAACGAGTTTATACAATTTCGTGAAAATCGTGTGACGGGGTTCCCGAACATTTAAATCGACCCGGACCCAAAACTGTGTGCTATAGCCCATGAAAACTGATAAAAATGCCCGAAATCGCGAGTTTTATGCAATTTCGTAAAAATCGTGTGACGGGGTCCCGGACCATTTAAATCCTCACCGGACCCCAAAAGTGTGTGCTATAGCCCACGAAAACGGCCAGAAATGCCCGAAATCACGAGTTTTATACGATTTCGTGAAAATCGTGTGACGGCGTCCCAGACCATTAAAATCCACCCGGGCCCCAGAACAGTGTGCTATAGCCCACGAAAACGTCCAGAAATGCCCGAAATCGCGAGTTTTATACGATTTCGTGAAAATCATTTGACGGGTCCCGGACCATTTATATCCTCTCCGCACCCCAAAACTGTGTGCTATAGCCCACGAAAACTGCGAGAAATGCCCGAAATCACGAGTTTTATACGATTCCATGAAAATCGTGTGACGGGGTTCCGGAACATTTAAATTCAGCCGGACCCCAAAACAGTGTGCTATAGCACACGAAAACGGATAAAAATGCCTGAAATAACGAGTTTATACGATTTCGTGAAAACGTGTGACGGGGTTCCCGAACATTTAAATCGACCCGGACCCAAAACTGTGTGCTATAGCCCACGAAAACTGATAAAAATGCCCGAAATCGCGAGTTTTATGCAATTTCGTAAAAATCGTGTGACGGGGTCCCGGACCATTTAAATCCTCCCCGGATCCCAAAACTGTGTGCTATAGCCCACGAAAACGGCCAGAAATGCTCGAAATCATGAGTTTTATACGATTTCGTGAAAATCGTGTGACGGGTCCCGGACCATTAAAATCCACCCCGGACCCCAAAAGAGTGTGCCATAGCACACGAAAACTGATAAAAATGCCCGATATCACGAGTTTTATACGACTTCGTGAAAATCGTGTGACAGGGTCCCGGACCATTAGAATCCACCCCGGACCCCAAAACAATGTGTTTTAGCCCATGAAAACTGATAAAAATGACCGAAATCACGAGTTTTATACGATTTCGTGAAAATCATGTGACGGGGTTCCGGAACATTTAAATCCACTCGGACCCCAAAACAGTGTGCTATAGCCCACGAAAACCGATAAAAATGCCTGAAATCACGTGTTTTATACGACTTCGTGAAAATTGTGTGACGGGGTCCTGGACCATTTAAATCGACCCGGACCCAAAACTGTGTGCTATAGCCCACGAAAAACGGCCAGAAATGCCCGAAGTCGCGAGTTTTATACGACTTCGTAAAAATTGTGTGACGGGTCCCGGACCATTTAAATCCTCCCCGGACACCAAAACTATTCGCTATAGCCCACGAAAATGGCCAGAAATGCCTGAAAACACGTGTTTTATAGGACTTCGTGAAAATCGTGTGACGGGGTCCCGGACCATTTAAATCCTCCCCGGACCCCAAAACTGTGTGCTATAGCCCACGAAAACGGCAAGAAATGCCCGAAATCACGAGTTTTATACGATTTCGTGAAAATCATGTGACGGCGTCCCGGACCATTAAAATCCACCCTGGACCCCACAAGAGTGTGTCGTAGCACACGAAAACTGATAAAATGCCTGAAATCACGAGTTTTATACAACTTCGTGAAAATCGTGTGACAGGGTCCCGGACCATTAAAATCCACCCCGGACCCCAAAACAGTGTGATGTAGCCCACGAAAACTGATAAAAATGTTTGAAATCACGAGTTTTATACGATTTTGTGAAAATCGTGTGACGGGTATCTGGAACATTTAAATCCACCCCGGACCCCAAAAAAGTGTTCTATAGCCCACGAAAACGAATAAAAATGCCTGAAATCACGAGTTTTATACGATTTGATGAAAATCGTTTGACGGGGCTCCGGACCATTAAAATCCACCCCGGACCCAAAAACTGTGTGCTATAGGCCACGAAAACGGATAAAAATGCCCGAAATCACGAGTTTTATAAGATTTCGTAAAAATCGTGTGACGGGGTCCCGGACTATTTAAATCCTCCCCGGACCCCAAAATTGTGTGCTATAGCCCACGAAAACGGCCAGAAATGACCGAAATCACGAGTTTTATACGATTTCGTGAAAATCGTGTGACGGGGTTCCGGAACATTTAAATCCACCCGGACCCCAAAACAGTGTGCTATAGCCCACGAAAACGGATTAAAAATGCCTAAAATCACGAGTTTTATACGATTTGATGAAAATCGTGTGACGGGGTCCGGAACATTTAAATCCACCGGGACCCCAAAACAGTTTGCGGTATAGCCCACGAAAATGGCCAGAAATGCCTCAAAACACGAGTTTTATACGACTTCGTGAAAATCGTGTGACGGGGTCCGGACCATTTAAATCCTCCCCAGACCCCAAAACTGTGTGCTATAGCCCACGAAAACGACCAGAAATGACCGAAAAGACGAGTTTTATACGATTTCGTGAAAATCGTGTGTCGGCGTCTCGGACGATTAAAATCCACCCCGGACCCCAAAAGAGTGTGCTATAGCACACTAAAACTGATAAAAATGCCCGAAATCACGAGTTTTATACGACTTCGTGAAAATCGTGTGACGGGTCCCGGACCATTAAAATCCACCCCGGACCCCAAAACAGTCTGCTGTAGCCCACGAAAACTGATAAAAATACCCGAAATCGCGAGTTTTATATGATTTCGCAAAAATCGTGTGACGGCGTCCCAGACCATTAAAATCCACCCCGGACCCCAGAAGAGTGTGCCGTAGCACACCAAAAGTGATAAAAATGCCCGAAATCACGAGTTTTATACGATTTCGTGAAAATCGTGTGACGGCGTCCCGGACCATTAAAATCCACCCGAGCCCCAGAACAGTGTGCTATAGTCCACGAAAACGTCCAGAAATGCCCGAAATCGCGAGTTTTATACGATTTCGTGAAAATCATGTGACGGGGTTCCGGAACATTTAAATTCACCCGGACCCCAAAACAGTGTGCTATAGCCCACGAAAACGGATAAAAATGCCTGAAATAACGAGTTTATACGATTTCGTGAAAATCCTGTGACGGGGTTCCCGAACATTTAAATCGACCCGGACCCAAAACTGTGTGCTATAGCCCACGAAAACTGATAAAAATGCCCGAAATCGCGAGTTTTATGCAATTTCGTAAAAATCGTGTGACGGGGTCCCGGACCATTTAAATCCTCACCGGACCCCAAAACTGTGTGCTATAGCTATACCTGGCCATGTCTCGGGCCGGGCCTGGAAAAGCCCGACATAGAAAACCCAGGCCCGGGCCCGGCCCGGTCAAAAAGCCCGAAAGCCCGACGGGCTTCGGGCCGCGGGCCGGGCTTCTTCCTGATTTGTGCGAAAAACAAAACCCAGGCCCGGCCCGACCGTCGGGCCTAATTTTAAGGCCCAAGCCCGGGTTTTTCGGGCCGGGCCGGGCTTGTTGGGACGGGCTAAACATGGCCAGGACTAGCTATAGCCCACGAAAACGGCCAGAAATGCCCGAAATCACGAGTTTTATACGATTTCGTGAAAATCGTGTGACGGCGTCCCAGACCATTAAAATCCACCCAGGCCCCAGAACAGTGTGCTATAGCCCACGAAAACGTCCAGAAATGCCCGAAATCGCGAGTTTTATACGATTTCGTGAAAATCATTTGACGGGTCCCGGACCATTTATATCCTCTCCGGACCCCAAAACTGTGTGCTATAGCCCACGAAAACTGCGAGAACTGCCCGAAATCACGAGTTTTATACGATTCCATGAAAATCGTGTGACGGGGTTCCGGAACATTTAAATTCAGCCGGACCCCAAAACAGTGTGCTATAGCACACGAAAACGAATAAAAATGCCTGAAATAACGAGTTTATACGATTTCGTGAAAATCGTGTGACGGGGTTCCCGGACATTTAAATCGACCCGGACCCAAAACTGTGTGCTATAGCCCACGAAAAACGGCCAGAAATGCCCGAAAACCCGTGTTTTATACGACTTCGTGAAAATTGTGTGACGGGGTCCTGGACCATTTAAATCCTCCCCGGACCCCAAAACTGTGTGCTATAGCCCACGAAAACGGCCAGAAATGCCCGAAATCACGAGTTTTATACGATTTCGTGAAAATCGTGTGACGGCGTCCCGGACCATTAAAATCCACCCCGGACCCCAAAAGAATGTGCCATAGCACACGAAAACTGATAAAAATGCCCGAAATCACGAGTTTTGTACGACTTCATGAAAATCGTGTGACAGGGTCCCGGACCATTAAAATCCACCCCGGACCCCAAAACAATGTGTTTTAGCCCATGAAAACTGATAAAAATGACTGAAATCACGAGTTTTATACGATTTCGTGAAAATCGTGTGACGGGGCTCCGGAACATTTAAATCCACCCCAGACCCAAAAACTGTATGCTATAAGCCACGAAAACGGATAAATATGCCCGAAATCGCGAGATTTACAAGATTTCGTAAAAATCGTGTGACGGGGTCCCGGACCATTTAAATCCTCCCCGGACCCCAAAACTGTGTGCTATAGCCCACGAAAACGGCCAGAAATGCCCGAAATCACGAGTTTTATACGATTTCGTGAAAATCGTGTGACGGGGTTCCGGAACATTTAAATCCACTCGGACCCCAAAACAGTGTGCTATAGCCCACGAAAACGGATAAAAATGCCTGAAATCACGAGTTTAGACGATTTCGTTGAAATCGTGTGATGGGGTTCCCGAACATTTAAATCGACCCGGACCCAAAACTGTGTGCTATAGCCCACGAAAAACGGCCAGAAATGCCCGAAGTCGCGAGTTTTATACGACTTCGTAAAAATTGTGTGACGGGTCCCGGACCATTTAAATCCTCCCCGGACACCAAAACTATTCGCTATAGCCCACGAAAATGGCCAGAAATGCCTGAAAACACGTGTTTTATACGACTTCGTGAAAATCGTGTGACGGGGTCCCGGACCATTTAAATCCTCCCGAACCCCAAAACTGTGTGCTATAGCCCACGAAAACGGCAAGGAATGCCCGAAATCACGAGTTTTATACGATTTCGTGAAAATCATGTGACGGCGACCCGGACCATTAAAATCCACCCCGGACCCCACAAGAGTGTGTCGTAGCACACGAAAACTGATAAAATGCCCGAAATCACGAGTTTTATACGACTTCGTGAAAATCGTGTGTGTCGGAGAGTGACTCCCACGGAACAGGGGTAGCCACACCCTGAAGAGAGGTTCGAAGGGGGGACTGAACGCGGAGGTCAAACAATCCTCGTGAGGCACGACGACGGTGCTCGCCGGGCCTGGAGAGGAACTATCACGCCAGAGATGGACACCGGCCTGTACCCAGGTTCACGGCCCTCAGGAGGAGGTAAAACCGCTACTCCTGCTTGTCTGTATTGCACTGTGAAGGTTACAGGACAATAAGCTTGCCGAGGGCTCTCTTGAGGCAGTTTAGTGCTTGGAGAGGGACACAATGGTCGTCTTCCTCCTCCAGCATTTGGCTATCCTATGCGTTTGGCTAAGGCTCCCTCGGTCTAGGAAGCAATCAGCCGACTGGAGATCAATCCGTCCTTATGGTGGAGCTCCTGCTCCTTTTATAGGCGCCCCGGGCTTCATCCTCATGCTGGTGGGTTCCCACAGGCCAGCGGCGCGAAGGAGCGGGAGTCCACCGCGGCTCATCCGTCCATGGACGCGGTCCATCCGTGCTAAAGTTGCGCGCCGTGGCCGACAGGCTGCAGACGGTGCAGAGCGGCTCGCAGGCGCGGCAGTGGTCGTGGTGGAGCCCACGGTGACGATCTTCTTGGAGCGTTGCGCCGTCCAGCCGCTTTATCACCAAAGAGGAAAGTCCTGGCTGTCCTGGCGTAGGCGGCGCGGCTTTGTTGACTCCTTTATCATCAGAATGGCAGCTGGGATGCTCGCGTCACCCTGCGGCTGCTGCAGGGGCCATGTGCGCCCTGCAGCGCTTGCTTAGCCGCGAAGTGTCTCCACAGGGCCGTGGTGGCCTGTGGAGAGGTTTCCTGCTGACCTCTCTCCAGGCGTGGTGAGCCTTGGGGAGTCTCTTGAAGCGCGGTGGCCTCTTCAGGCCCCGACTTCCTCTTCAGGCCCTCAAGAGGAGATGCCTCTCGAGGGTCTCTCCAAGCGGTAGCTTGGTCCTTAGTCGTTTTGTCGAATCTGTCGCGGGCGAGGCCTGTACGGAGTGGGCTATGCACACCCCGGTCCTCATTGGGCCGACAGTAGCCCCCGGGCCCGCGATGGGCACGGCTGAGCCCATGACCGCAGCCGAAGCGTCGTGGGCCCAAAGTGTCCGGCCGGGCCGAGCCATGCGTCACTCAGACGAGTAACGGCCGCGCACGATCTGGGGCGTGCGCCGTGGGGGGTCCCACCACGCCCCGGTAACTGCTCCTTGACGGGACATAAAGCCCTCGCGCCGGAGCAGGGAGCCGTTACTGCTCCCATTCTCTCTTGCAGAAGCCATCCGCCCCGAGCTCTCCGCTCCTGCTCTCCGACGCGCCCTACTCCTTTCTTCTCCAACTTCTCCCCGCGCCGCGCTCACCACTTCCTAGGCGATGAGTCCGGCCAAGAACAAGGGCAAGGCGGCCGCGGGGTCTTCTTCGCAGGCGGCGCCTGCCGAGGCCACGCATGGCGCGGCATTGCTAGGGGTGCGCGTCAACGACAAGGCCCTCAACAAGGTCCGCTTCCTGGTGGCAGACCGGACCAACGAGCACGGCGCCACCGCGCTCAAGGCCGCGGCGCACGGGAAACGCCCGCGAGGGTTTTTCCCCGTCTTCCAGCACTGTGTCGCTGCAGAGCTGGTGCCGCCATTCTCTCCGTTCCTGGAGGGGGTGCTGGCCTTCTACCAGATCTAGCTGCTGCACCTCCACCCCAACTCCGTGCTCATCCTCGCCATCTTCGCCTACCTCTGCGAGGCGTACCTGGGCCTGGAGCCCACGGTGGACCTCTTCCGGTGCTTCTACGCGCTCCGGAACACGGCGAAGAATGAGCGCTTTGGATGCGTCTCGTTCCGCATCGTGGATGGCATGGGGAGCGTTTACATCCCCATGTCGTGGAGCGAGGGCAAGGCCATCACCTCGGTGACGAAGAAGGTGGACGACTTCCGCCAGCGGTGGTTCTTCGTCGGGGTGGAGCAGCCCTGCGCCTTCCTCGAGGTCCCTGACGCGCCGCCCGTGAAGAACTCGAACTGGGGCAAGGCCCCCTTCAGCGGCGCGCAGAACGCAATGTTGACGGGCCGCCTGAGCTACCTTCGGAAGGAGGGCCTCACGGGGCAGATCATCGTCGCGGACTTCGTGACGCGCCGCATCGCTCCACTCCAGGCGCACGCGATGCCCATGTGGATGTACTCCGGCCCCCAGGACAAGATGCGGCTCCACCGTGAGGACAACGACAAGGACGCTGTCGACAGCGTCCTGTCCGCACTCTTCATCAACCCGGCGGTACCCGCCATGGACGAGCTCCCTATCACGCTGCGGCCTCTGCACCAGTACAACATGACCGAGCGCCTGGCCATTCTGGAGGGGATGCCTTCGTTCACCCCGTCGGGCCCGGCGGGGAAAATGGTGCCTGTGCCGGTGGTGCATGAGGCGGAGGGGGCAGAGACGCCCTCTGCCTCAGGAGCTGGGCAAGGCGAGGAGGAGGCCGCAGCAGGGGAGGAGTCCTCTTCGAGGGCCGGGCCCCTTACTGACGAGATTTGCGACATCTCGTCAGGCGATGACGACGACGCCTTCGTGGTGGTGCCCACGAGCCATGCGGAGGAGGAGGAGGCCGAGGAGGAGGCCTCTGACGAGGAGGCCTCGCCAGGGCGTCGCGAGCCCCGCTCCAAGGCGGCTGTGGACCAGTCCGGGGTGAGGCCGTCAGACGTCCCCTCCAAGAGGAAAGCCGAGGCGCCTCCGGAGGGGTCAGGTGCCAAGGCCAAGCCCTCCTGGCGCTCGCCAGGCTTGGCGTGGGTCGACACCGGCGCCTAGGAGTCCGGGTATGTGTTTTAGGCTTTTAGCCGATCGATTCTTGTTCTTTCTCTTTCCACCTATTTCTGAAGATCTTTCCCTGGTGCTTGCCAGTGACCTTGTGCCTGTGAAGCGTCGCAAGCTTCGCAAGGCGGCAGAGGTGAAGAAAGCCACGGCTGAGGTCGTGGCTGAGGAGGCCGCGAGGCCTGTGGAGACGGCCTCCACAGGCCCAACCGAAGAGATGCCTCAAGCGGAGGCAGCTGGGCCTTTAGCCGGGACAGCGCGCCTCAGGCGGAGGCAGCTGCGCCGCCCCCCGAGCCGATGGTGGTGGAGGCGCAGGAGGAGCGGGTTGCTAGCCCTCCTCGCGCCCCTATCCCGCCCCGCGCGGCCACGCCACCGCGCGAGCCAACTCCGGCCCGCGAGGCTACTCCACCTCGCGCGACCATGCCTCCCGCGCAGCCAGAGGCCGGGACAGACCAGGGCCCGCCAAGCGCGGGCGCATCTGCAGGGGGAGCTCCTTCGTCTCCGCCACGCCCCGCAGCGGGGGGCGAGGCGCAAGAGGTGACGCGCCAGGGCGGCGAGGTCGGTGAGGCCAGTTTGGGCGCCGCGATGGACGGGGCGCGGTCTAGCCCCCAGGCACGCCCAGAGGCTCAGTTCTCCAGGCTCGGCGCAGGGGCAGGCACCTCCACATGCCGCGACCTGGTCCTTGGCGGCTGGGACTGGAGCAAGGGGCACCGCGAGGTTGCCTTCCGCGTCGTGAGGGAGTCCCTGGAGGGCTTGGAGGCGCAACTTGCCCTCGAGGACGCTCAGCTCACCCAGCAGCGCGACGAGCTTGCGGGGGCGTGGGCGCGCTTCCACGCTGCGGTCGAGGCCCGCCGCCAGGAGGATCTGGCCCTCCAGGCCGCACGCGAGGAGGCCGTCCGCTTCGCCAAGGAGGTCCGCGAGGGGGCCATCCGTGACGCCGACGAGCTCCTTGCCCCTTTCCAGGACGAGCGCAGCGCGGCCGCCGATCTCCTCGCCGAGGTGAAGGCCGAGCGCGAAGCTATGGAGGGCTTGCTGGCGCAGAAACGTCGCGAGCTGGCCCAGCTGGAGTCCCAGCTCCTTTCCGCCCATCGGGTTGCGCAGGAGACTCTGGAGGAGGACCGCAAGAGCCTTGCCGAGCGCGAGCGGCTGCTGGCCTCCAGGGAGCAGGACGTGCTGCAGCGCGACGAGCAGCGGCTCCAGGCGGAGGGCGAGCTCGCCACCAAGCGCGAAGAGCTTGAGGCGCGCGAGGGGGACCTGGCTCAGGCGCTCCAGCGGCATGACGAGAACGTCACCGCCCAGAAGCAAACCCTGGAGCGCTTCCAGCAGCGGTTTGTCGAGAAGAAGAAGGAGGCGGAGGCGGCCCTCGCGGAGCGTGAGAAGGAGTTCAGGCGGACCACCTCCAAGGAGTACCGCGACAAGGCCAAGAAGCAGGAGGACCGCTTCAAGGCCAAGCATGCTACCGATGCCCAGCGGATCGCGGAGCTCGAGAAGGCCAACTCCAAGCTCGAGGCCCGCCTCCAGCGCGCCAAGGAGGCCTATCGCCAGGCGGAGGATGGTCGCAGGGCAGCTGTCCTGGAACTGGACGCCCTTGTCAAGGACGTGGAGGGTCAGGCGGGCTCAGCGGCCAAGCAGGTGACGGAGGCTGTGGACACCGCGCAGGCGGCTCGCGTGCTCACGAAGCAGCGGGAGCGTATGTTCCAGGCGCTGGTGGCCAGGGGCAACGAGCTTGCAGCTCAGCTTGGCGCGGAGGCGCCGCACGCTGAGGTTCGCGGCCGCGGCGATGCTGCCATGTACCTGGTCTACTTCGACCAGCTCTTCACGGCCCTCGAGAGCTCCGTCGCCGATCTCCGCGAGGTGATCGAGGTCGAGAGCCGCCAGCTCCTCGGGGTGGTTGTTGACCGCATCTTCACCAACCTTCGGCTCCTCACGCCCGGCTTCGACCTCGCCACGGTGACCGAGGAGCGCACGGGCGAGGAAGTCTTGCGGGTCTCCAACTCCCTCCGCGAGCAGGTCGAAACCTTCTGCAACCGCTTCAAGCGCGCAGAGGTGGCTGCGGAGGACAGCGAGGAGGAGGCCGCCCTTGCCGAGGAGGAAGACGCGGAGGAGGAGGAGCATGCTGGCGCGGACTCCGCCTGAGCCCTTGATTCATTGCGCCTTTGAGCGCCTGTATCTGAAACAGTTTTATGTTTAGACACTATGCATTTTGAGCATGTAATATATTCCTTGAGTGCTTGATGTTAACTTGTGTGCCCCTCGAGAGGCCCTTTCTGCCTTATTTTCATGTCTATGTTTTCTCTGCGTCGTTAGGTCCCATCTCTTCGCGCTATGACTCCGCCACTGTGGTATGCTAGAGCAATGACTCAGCATGGCCGGGGGGAGTTTAAGGCTTGGAGAGGTAAGAGCCCTGAGTCGCGATGCTCAAGTGCCCCCCTTAGACGTGCGAGTAGCCCATGAAGCACAAGGGAGAAAGAAATCGCTCGAGGGGCAAACGTGCGCTTGGGGAGAAAAAGCTCTCGAGTCACGAGTGTGGGACTTAGCTTCTCGAGGCTTTTGCCCTGTAGAGGTTTTTTAGCCTGGCGAGGAGGTCTTCGTCAAGGGTTTTGCCCTGCCGCCTCCTCAGGCTTGTAGAGACGATTGTTCTCTGCAGATGTTAGAGGGGCAAACCCAAACGCTTGTGCACGGTACTAGAGACTAATGCGCGCTTATAGGTCCCCTCAGGCGTTCCTTGCGAGGAGAGAGAGTACCAAGGTCCTTTGTAGAGATGGCGTGTTTGTGGGAGCTTCCCCTCCAGCCAGAGCTCGGATCCTTGGGTTTTGCAGTGCTGCTGGTGTGTCATTTGAGGCACTGGCACCGTACTCAGCCCCCGCTCGCGAGGTGCGCATGTGGAGAGATATAAGTGCCCATTTTCAATGAAGAAAATAATGCTGGAATAAACTCACCACCAAAATATTACATAGCGGCGCCGTAGCGCATTGTTCACTTAGGAACGAAATTGTTTCATTATGCTTGGAGTTGCCAAGTTAATGTATTTGACCATGTCGAGGCATGGGGACCACCCATTAGTGGCAGAGACTCTCAACGGCCTGAGGCGGCTCGTTACATGGAGAGCTCGGAGGGTTGACCCTCGAGAGAAGCCTTTGGGGCTTGGAGGTTTAAGCCGTGAGCTTTTAACCTCTAGAGACAAAAAATGCTTGGAGGTGGAGCCGTAAGCTGCCTCTTCAGCCAGATGTCTTGACGTGACAATGATCACGGGCGTGACAATGATCACGGGTAGAACTTGCGCAGGTGCGCGATGTTCCACGGGTTCTTGACGGGGATGCCGTCTTCGGTCTCGAGGCGTACTGCGCCAGGCCTGGCGACGTGGGAGACCCTGTAGGGACCTTCCCACATCGGCGAGAGCTTGTGGAGGCCTTCCCTGGAGAGAATTCGCCTGAGGACGAGGTCGCCCGCCTCAAGGGTGCGTGAGCGCACATGGCGGCTGTGGTAGCATCGCAGGTCTTGCTGGTACCCTGCCGCTCTGAGGGCGGCCTGACGGCGCAGTCCCTCGAGGAACAGCAGGTCGTCGCTGTGGAGGCCCTCTTGGATGTCCTCATTGAAGGCAAGGACCCGTGGTGACCCATGCTTGATTTCTGCGGGGAGGACTGCCTCAGCTCCGTAGACCAGGGCGAACGGCGTTTCGCCTGTAGGCCTTGAGGAAGTTGTGCGTATGGACCAGAGCACTGAAGGGAGCTCGTCGATCGAGCCCTTGCCGTGGCCCTTGAGGACGTTGAAGCTTCTGGTCTTGAGGCCCTTGAGGACTTCTGCGTTTGCTCGCTCGGCTTGACCGTTGCTGCGTGGGTGAGCCACCGAGGCGAAGCAGACCTTGACGCCGAGCTTGTCGCAGTAGGCTCGGAAGATGCCGCT
This sequence comes from Poa annua, assembly GCA_026929855.1. NCBI lineage: Eukaryota > Viridiplantae > Streptophyta > Magnoliopsida > Poales > Poaceae > Poa > Poa annua. Next base: position 145,750,035 of record CM049434.1, read on the forward strand.
GGTGAACTGCGAGCCATTGTCGGTGATGATGCGGTTGGGCACGCCGAAGCGGCAGACCAAGCTCCTGATGAATTTCACCGCGGCCCCAGCTGGTATGGTGCGCACTGGCTCAACTTCGGTCCACTTGGTGAACTTGTCGATGGCCACGAAGAGGAAGCGATAGCCCCCCTGCGACCTTGGGAAGGGGCCCAAGATGTCCAGCCCCCAGACCTTAAACGGCCAGGAGAGCGGGATGGTTTGAAGCCCCAGCGCCGGCTGATGAATTTGCTTGGCGTGGAATTGGCAGGCGTCGCAGGTTTGCACAATGGCGACCGCATCTTGAAGCACTTGAGGCCAGTAGAAGCCGCTCCTGAAGACCTTGCCTGCGAGGGTGCGCGCACATGAGTGGTGGCCGCACTCCCCGCTGTGGATGTCCTTGATCAGCTCTCGGCCTTCCTCAGGAGGGACGCACTTGAGCGCGAAACCATTTGGGCGCTTGCGGTAGAGGTTTCCCTCGAGGATGCAGTAGGATTTCGCCTGTCGAGCGATTCGCTCTGCGTCAGCATCTTCTTCAGGGAGGATTCCTTTCACCAAGTAGTCCTTGAGCTCATCAATCCAGCCTGAGGCCTGGTGGGTTGCCGTCAGCAACAGGCGCTCCCCTGTGCTGGGACCGCAATCAGGTGCCCCAGACTCAGGAGGCGGTGGGAGCGCTTCGTCTGCACTTGCGGCTGTGGTCTCTCGAGGCTGCTTGATGGATGCCTTGGCGAGCCTCTCTTCAAAGACGCCGGCCTGCTGGGGTTGCCTTCGCGAGGCTCGCTTGGCGATGTCGTCAGCCTCTTGGTTTTCCTTCCTCGGGATGTGCATGAGCTCCATGCCCCTGAAGTGCTTCTTGAGCTTGCGGACCTCTTCAAGGTATGCGGCCATGTGGTCGTCTTTTGGCGTGTAGCTCTTGTTGGAGAAGTTGACGAGCAGCTGGGAGTCTCCCTTGACGAGCAGGTGCTTGACGCCTAGAGCGATGGCGGCCCTTAAGCCGGCGAGGAGGCCTTCGTATTCGGCGATGTTGTTGGAGATCTTGTCGATCGTGAAGCACAGCTGGACAGCGTAGTATAGCTTGTCACCCTTGGGCGAAGTTAGGACAACGCCTGCTCTGCCATTGCGGCAAGCGAAGGCTCCGTCGAAGTGCATGGTCCAGTGGCTAGGCACTGCGTCTCCCGAGGGCTCGGCTTCTGCCTCGTGAGGCTCCTCAGGGCTTGGGTCAGTCCATTCGGCGACGAAGTCAGCCAGCGCTCTTCCTTTTATGACCCTCGTGGTGTCGAAGCGCAAGTTGAATGGCTGCAGCTCGATGTTCCATCCTGCGACACGATCAGTGGCGTTGGGGTTGCGCAGGATTTGCTCCAGGGGGAAGGCAGTGACCACCGTGATGGGGTGACCCTGGAAGTAGTGTCTCAGCTTCCTGGAGGCGATGAGGAGCGCGACGAGGAGCTTCTGCTGCATTGGATACCTCTCGCGAGCGTCCCGCAGCACTGTGCTGACGAAGTAGACGGGGTGCTCGACAAGGGTTGTCTGAGGTGGCGCAGCGTCAGCCCTCTGTGGAGGCTCTTCAGGGCCCTTGTCGAGATCTGCCTGTGGAGGCGTCTCGACAGGGGTGGTGGGAGCAGACTCGACTTGAGGCGGTGGGCCTGGCAGTGGGCCTGCGGAGGCTGCTCCTTCGACGGGGTCTTTGTCGGGGGGTTCTGGGCTTGGAGTGGCAGTGCTCTTCTTGGGGAGGACAGGCTCTTCCCTCTCGACCACCAAGACGGCGCTTGCGGTCTGAGGGGTGGCTGAGAGGTACAGCTTCAGGTGCTCGCCTGCCCTGTGGGCCACCAAGACTGGAGGGCTGGCCAGATACTTTTTTAAGTCCTCGAAGGCTTTGTCCGCCTCAGGGGTCCACTTGAACGTGCCCGATCTCTTCATGATCTTGAAAAACGGCAGGGCTCTCTCGCCAAACTTAGAGATGAAACGGCCAAGGCTGGCCATGCAGCCCGCTAAGCGCTGCATGTCCCTGAGTCGGCGGGGAGGCTGCATTTCCTCTATGGCCTTGATCTTGTCAGGATTTTCCTCTATGCCACGGTGGGACACGAGGAATCCGAGGAGCTTGCCTGAAGGGACCCCGAAGACGCACTTGGCGGGGTTCAGCTTGATGTTCACCTTTCTCAGGCTGGCGAAGGTTTCCTCGAGATCCCTCAAGAGGGTGTCCCCCTCTCGAGACTTGACCACGATATCATCGACGTAGGCCTCAGCGTTTCTGCCCATCTGCGCCCCCAAGGCTATCCTCATGAGCCTCTGGAAAGTGGCTCCAGCGTTCTTCAGGCCGAAGGGCATGCATGTGTAGCAGTACACACCACAAGGGGTGAGGAATGCCGTCTTTTCCTTGTCCTCTTTAGCCATCTTGATCTGGTGATAACCAGAGAAGGCGTCCAGAAAACAGAGGAGGTCGCAGCCAGCTGTAGAGTCCACGATCTGGTCTATCCTCGGCATAGGGTATGGGTCCTTGGGGCAGGCCTTGTTGACATCGGTGTAGTCGATGCAGAGTCGGCCTCCTCCAGCGGGTTTAGGAACAACCACGCCGTTGGAAAGCCAAGTGGGGTGCGCGACTTCGCGGACGACATTTGCCGCCTTGAGCTTCTCTACTTCCTTGACGATGAAAGCTTCCTTCTCGGGGGCTTGCTTACGTGCTTTTTGCTTGACGGGGCGTGCGTCTGGACACACGACTAAGTGGTGCTCAATCACCTCCCTTGGTACACCGGACATATCTGACGGAGTCCATGCGAACATGTCAGAGTTTGCCCGAAGGAAGGCGACGAGCGCGCTTTCCTATTTGGGAGGCAGGGCAGCGCCTATGGTGACGCTAGCCCCCGAGCCTTCAGCCCCCGAGCTGGTGGTGTCCAGCGACACCTTCTTCGTGGCAGCTTGTTCCTGAGAGAACACTTGCTTCTTCTTCTTGGCCCTCTCGAGAGGCTCCATGTCCTCGTCAGCCGGGAAAGCCATGGCGGCTGCCTTGTAGGCGCTCTCGACAGCGCGCGTGGCGTCCAGGATATGACCATGGATGGCAATGGTGCCAGCGCTGCCGGGGATCTTGACCATGTTGTAGGCGTGGTGCGTGACGGCCATGAACTTCGCGAGGGCGGGGTAGCCGAGGATGGCGTTGTACGGCAAGCCGATGTGGGCGACATCGAAGTCGATCAGCTCCGTGCGATAGTTCTTCTGCGTGCCGAAGGTGACAGCCAGCCGGACCTGACCCAGGGGCTCGATCGAACCACTGGTGACGCCCGTGAATGGCCTGGAGGGCATAAGCCACTCGTAGGGCACTTGAAGCGTCTCGAAGGTCTCGACAGAGATGACATTCAGGCCCGCTCCCCCATCGATGAGCGTCTTGGAGACGGTGATGTTGTTGATGGTGGGGGAGCAGACCAGGGGGAGGGTTCCAACAGTCTTGGTCGACTTGGGGTGGTCCTTGGCGTCGAAGGCGATGGTGTACTGGGACCACTTGAGGGGCCTGGAGGTCTCGGTGCTCGGGAGCACGGCGTTGAGCTCGCGGGCGAACTGCTTGAACTGATTGTTCGACTTGGGCGCTTGAGCCCCGCCGAGGATGCAGGCCATGGCGCCTCTCGGGGCCTGGTAGCCTCCATCTTCCTCGTCGGGGAGGTTGTTGTTCCTCTCAGCGGCGTTGGCCTGAGTGCCTTGCGGCCTCTGGTAGCCGCCAGCGCGTCTGCCTCTGCTGTCGCGGCGGTAGCCGCGGCCTCTGCCGCGGCTCCCGCTGGCTTCTTCGCGCTCGCGCTCTCTGCTCAGCCTCTTGAGGTCGTGGCAGTTCTCGGTGGCATGGCCGCGCCTGTTGTGGTAGACGCAGAATGGGCGGTGGTCCACCTCCTTGTCGCCGCGCTCGGGAGAACCCCTGCGGGAGCCCTTCGCGTCAGGCTCTGCCGCGAGGACCGCGGTGGCCTTGCGCTTGGGCTCTTCCTTCTTCTTGTGGCTTTTGGACCCCTCGCCAGGGTCGTCCCCCCGCGCGCTCATCTTGACGAAGAGGAGTCCCTCTTCAGCCTTGGCGCACTTATCCGCCAGATCGAACAGCTTCACCACAGAGGTGAGCTTGTCGTGGATGCCGAGCTTCTCGAGCATCCTGCGGTTCGTGACGCCCTCGCGGAAGGCAGCGATGACCTGGGTGTCGGGGATGTTCGGAATCTTGTTCCGCACCTGGCTGAAGCGCTGGATGTACTTGCGAAGAGTCTCATCCTTCTTCTGCACCACAGCGCGCAAGTCGTTGTGGGTGAGTGCGCGCTCGTACGTGCCCTTGAAGTTGGCGACGAACTGCCTGCAGAGCTCCTCCCAGGAGTCGATGGAGTCCTCAGGCAGGTTGAGGAGCCAGGACAGCGCGGAGTCCCTGAGGACGTGGGAGAACCAGTTGGCCATGACCTTGTCGTCTCCCTCTGCGGCCTGGATGGAGGTGGTGTAGAGCTGCAGGAACTCGAGAGGGTTGGTGGACCCGTCGAAGCCCTTGGGGAGCGCTGGCCTGAACTTCTGCGGCCAGACCACACGACGCAGGGCGCGCGTGAAGGCCATGCAGCCAGTGGCGTAGGTGGCCGTTCCTCCCTGGAGGGCTCTGCGGTTTTGTTGCCCCGCTTGGCCGAGCTCCTCGACGAGGCGGTTCTGGAGGTCGCGGCGTCGCTCCATGCCCACACGCGCGTCAGGCGCGGTGCGCTGCACGATCTGGCAATCGTGCGGCGAGGAAGCATGGGAGGGAGCCCGCTGTGCCGCGGCCGGAGGTGGTCCTGGCGGCGGTGGGGGCGCACCTGGTGCGGCCGCCCCTGCAGGGCCGGAGGGTACGATGGAGCGCGACGGAGCAGGGCGCGTGGTTGCGATGTCGACGAGGTGGTGGAGGCGGTCCAACCACTGGTCGTGTGCCTCGGCACTTGGCCGGTAGCGGAGGAGCTCCTGGGCCATGAGCAGCGCGGTGTGCGGGGCGGGCTCGTGGTGCTCCCGCGTGGACACGCTCTGGCGCCGGGACGGGTGCGAGGACTCAGCGTCCTCACGGCGCTCAGAGAGGTCCTCGTCGTCGCGCTGGTCTCCGTCGCGGTGCTCCTCGCTCTCTGGCTCCTCCACGCGCGGGCCGGTGCCAGCGCGCTCGGCCGCGCGGGGGCGACCACGGCGGCCACGGGTGGGAGCAGTGCCAGGCTCGGTGTGAGCTCTCTCAGAGGCACGCCGGTTGGCGCGCGTCGCGCGGGTGTCCGTCATGGCGCGGAGTTCGGAGGTCGAAGACGCGCCTCAGCCCCCTACCTGGCGCACCAAATGTCGGAGAGTGACTCCCACGGAACAGGGGTAGCCACACCCTGAAGAGAGGTTCGAAGGGGGGACTGAACGCGGAGGTCAAACAATCCTCGAGAGGCACGACGACGGTGCTCGCCGGGCCTGGAGAGGAACTATCACGCCAGAGATGGACACCGGCCTGTACCCAGGTTCACGGCCCTCAGGAGGAGGTAAAACCGCTACTCCTGCTTGTCTGTATTGCACTGTGAAGGTTACAGGACAATAAGCTTGCCGAGGGCTCTCTTGAGGCAGTTTAGTGCTTGGAGAGGGACACAATGGTCGTCTTCCTCCTCCAGCAGTTGGCTATCCTATGCGTTTGGCTAAGGCTCCCTCGGTCTAGGAAGCAATCAGCCGACTGGAGATCAATCCGTCCTTATGGTGGAGCTCCTGCTCCTTTTATAGGCGCCCCGGGCTTCATCCTCATGCTGGTGGGTTCCCACAGGCCAGCGGCGCGAAGGAGCGGGAGTCCACCGCGGCTCATCCGTCCATGGACGCGGTCCATCCGTGCTAAAGTTGCGCGCCGTGGCCGACAGGCTGCAGACGGTGCAGAGCGGCTCGCAGGCGCGGCAGTGGTCGTGGTGGAGCCCACGGTGACGATCTTCTTGGAGCGTTGCGCCGTCCAGCCGCTTTATCACCAAAGAGGAAAGTCCTGGCTGTCCTGGCGCAGGCGGCGCGGCTTTGTTGACTCCTTTATCATCAGAATGGCAGCTGGGATGCTCGCGTCACCCTGCGGCTGCTGCAGGGGCCATGTGCGTCCTGCAGCGCTTGCTTAGCCGCGAAGTGTCTCCACAGGGCCGTGGTGGCCTGTGGAGAGGTTTCCTGCTGACCTCTCTCCAGGCGTGGTGAGCCTTGGGGAGTCTCTTGAAGCGCGGTGGCCTCTTCAGGCCCCGACTTCCTCTTCAGGCCCTCAAGAGGAGATGCCTCTCGAGGGTCTCTCCAAGCGGTAGCTTGGTCCTTAGTCGTTTTGTCGAATCTGTCGCGGGCGAGGCCTGTACGGAGTGGGCTATGCACACCCCGGTCCTCATTGGGCCGACAGTGTGACGGGGTCCCGGACCATTAAAATCCACCCCGGAACCCAAAACTGTGTGCTATAGCCCACGAAAACTGATAAAAATGCCCGAAATCGCGAGTTTTATGCGATTTCGTAAAAATCCTGTGACGGGTCCCGGACCATTTAAATCCTCTCCAGACCCCAAAACTGTGTGCTATAGCCAACGAAAACGGCCAGAAATGCCTGAAATCACGAGTTTTACACGATTTCATGAAAATCGTGTGACGGCGTCCTTGACCATTAAAATCCACCCGGGCCCCAGAATAGTGTGCTATAGCCCACGAAAACGTCCAGAAATGACCGAAATCGCGAGTTTTATACGATTTCGTGAAAATCGTGTGACGGGGTCCCGGACCATTTATATCCTCCCCGGACCCCAAAACTGTGTGCTATAGCCCACGAAAACGGCCAGAAATGCCCGAAATCACGAGTTTTATACGATTTCATGAAAATCGTGTGGCGGGTTCCGGAACATTTAAATTCACCCGGACCCCTAAACAGTGTGCTATAGCACACGAAAACGGATAAAAATACCTGAAATCACGAGTTTTATACGATTTGATGAAAATCGTGTGACGGGGTCCGGAACATTTAAATCCACCGGGACCCCAAAACAGTTTGCGCTATAGCACACGAAAATGGCCAGAAATGTCTCAAAACACGAGTTTTATACGACTTCGTCAAAATCGTGTGACGGGGTCCGGACCATTTAAATCCTCCCCAGACCCCAAAACTGTGTGCTATAGCCCACGAAAACGACCAGAAATGACCGAAAACACGAGTTTTATACGATTTCGTGAAAATCGTGTGACGGCGTCCCGGACGATTAAAATCCACCCCGGACCCCAAAAGAGTGTGCTATAGCACACTAAAACTGATAAAAATGACCGAAATCACGAGTTTTATACGACTTCGTGAAAATCGTGTGACGGGTCCCGGACCATTAAAATCCACCCCGGACCCCAAAACAGTCTGCTGTAGTCCACAAAAACTGATAAAAATACCCGAAATCGCGAGTTTTAAATGATTTCGCAAAAATCGTGTGACGGGGTCCCGGACCATTTAAATCTTCCCCGGACCCCAAAATTGTATGTTTTAGCCCACGAAAACGGCCAGAAATGCCCGAAATCTCGAATTTTATGCGATTTCGTGAAAATCGGGTGACGACGTCACGGACCATTAAAATCCACCCAAACCCCAAAATTGTGTGCTATATCCCACGAAAACGGCCAGAAATGACCGAAATCGTGAGTTTTATACGATTTCGTGAAAATCGGGTGACGGGTCCGGAACATTAAAATCCACCGGGACCCCAAAACAGTGTGATGTAGCCCCTGAAAATGTATAAAAATGCCCGAAATCACGAGTTTTATACGATTTCGTGAAAATCGTGTGATGGGGTTCCCGAACATTTAAATCGACCTCGGACCCCAAAACACTGTGCTATAGCACACGAAAACGGCAAGAAATGCCGAAATCACGAGTTTTATACGATTTCGTGAAAATCGTGTGACGAGTCCCGGGCACCAAAACAGTGTGTTGTAGCCCACGAAAACTGATGCAAATGACTGAAAACATGAGTTTTATACGATTTCGTGAAAATCGTATGACGGGTTCCGGAACATTTAAATCCACCCGTAGCCTAAAACAGTGTGATATAGCTCACGAAAACGGATAAAAATGCCTGAAATCACGAGTTTTAGATGATTTCATGAAAATCGTGTGAATGCGGTAAAATCAACTAAATCTAAAATCATCTACTCCGAATCGACAAGATCGAGAGAGAGTAGAGAGCATACTTGCGTCGTGCCGTGACGGTCAAAAATATAATTAGCGGTCCAAGTATTGCGATCATGTGAAATTAGAGCAGGGCAGCCATGTACGATACGGAGAAACGCGGTGCTATGGATTTTGGATTTACCCGGTCGGAGATGGTCGCCGACGATTTTTACAACCGGTCGGGTTGGATTTTTAGAAGAGATTATAGCTATGAGTTTCTCTTGTCTTAGACTGTTTCGATGTATCGGCACTTAATGTAACGGAAGATTTGCTTGAGGTTGTGGAGTAAATTTGGCTGCGTGGGCCATGGCTGGTGTTTGACCAGTTCCGTTCTGGCTTCCGCCCGCACGCACGCGTTGGCGCCAAGTTTTGGCGGGAAAGCTTTGGGTTCATCTTTTTTGGTGGGGATTCGGGCTGGACGAATATGCTACTTCAGCCGAAAGATTCCCTCCCTGAGATCTTCTCTGCAGGCGTTTTAGGATACTACTACTGCACATACGTAATGAAGCTTATACCACATCCAGATCATGCGTTTGCACTTTTTTTTAGATACATGAATGTTTGTGGCTTTAACCAAATAAATTAAGATGAGTCTCCTTAATTTGCACATAGTTTGCGTGCATGCATGCCAAAGTCTCCATGTAATGTTCCGTGTTCCACTGGTCGTCGCGATCTGATGTGGTTCGCCAGGATGCATCAGTTCAGCTTACTCTCGAAATGACAGTCCCATACTCCCCATATTTTCTATCTTACAACATATACATCCTTGAGACTGTAATTCTTCCTGCGCTGAGCTGAATGAAATTAGGTGTCTTTGACGCCGCTGATCTAATGCATAGTATTCCACGTATAGATAGTGGCGATTCTAGAACTAATTTGGAGGGTGGGCTCTTAACATATCACTCAATAAAATGACTTTTAAAAGATTGATATGGTATTGTGCACCTGATATGGATACATGATAATTTTTATCACGCCTCACGAGTGATCTTTTCTTCGTCCGCAATTGACAAAAAATACGCCACGCGAGTGAACTACCCATTCAGACATGGACTGTTCAATGAGTTGTACTACCTTCTACAAGACTGCAACCAAGCAATCGATGAATGGATCGACAAATTTTCTTGAGATCTTAATCTCGGCCGATCCTTACTGTTTGTGCCTTTGCACATGTCAACTGATCAACATATCGCAACTTCCGCCGCCGCGCCGTGCGTTCTAGGTTAAGAGCAGTTGTGCAAGTTTGACTAATGTATGTGCCTTGTGATTCTCTGATTCTATTCCTACATCTGCATCTTCAGCAGCACCAACATCACTATTGGGCCGCAAACCAACCTGTGGTTGGATGGTTAGCAGGGTGGTTATACCCTCAGCCCACCAGAGTTCAAACCCTAGGTTTGACATCTGTGTGTTGCATTTAGGTGGAATTATTCTTTCAGTGGGAGGCGACGTTTCCGTCGACAGCGAGGCGCCCGTGGTGACTTCGTCAATCTCAAGACTCGATCCGCCGGCTCAGTTTCTCGGAGGTGCTCATAGGGGTAGGGTGTGCGTGTGTGCGTTCATAGGGGTGAGTGTACGCGCGTGTATGTGAGCGTCTGCGTTTGTACTGTGTTTCTCAAAAAAAAAAAAACATCACTATTGGGCCAAACACACGGTAAACACCCAGCTAGCTAGAAATGGCCAACCGAAAAACGGTTTGCTGCTTCCTTGCTTCGTTTCTGCACCTTCCATTCGAGAATGCACGAACTGATAGCCACGAAAAAGCTCCAATCCATTGCTAAACAACAAGAGCATGTCTATCTGCTAATGTTTTTACAAAAAAAGAATGGAGGATAGGATCGAAGCCTCGTGAAGCCCACCTAATAAAATCGTCCCCTCTTACAGAGCCTATAGATCTTATTTGTTTTTCAGAGACATAATCACTCTAAAAAGCTGTTACAAAAGATAGCACGAAAACGATGAATGTGGAAAGATCAAACCAACAGGGTCACGAGATTTTAACGTAGAAAACCCCTCCAAATAAAGGAGGAGAAAATACCACGGGCGCCAGCCAACAATACTTCACTATGATCGGGTGAGTTTACAAACGTCAAGGATTTACAACTTGCGACTTATCCCCAACCGACGGCTTACAAGACGTATATATGGTGGCATAACCCTAGATCGGCTGCAGTCCGACCCGGAAAAGAATTCGCAACGTACCGCGGGGGGCTACAGTCCGACCCGGAAAAGAATTTGAAACAAACATGAGCGTATGTTGAGAGGAGAGGCTAACACTTGTTGTGGAGCAAGATTCAGCAAATTCAGTTAGTGAAACAAATGGACCCGATCATCTCGAATTTGGCGGCAAACAAAGAGTACTCGGCCAAATCGGGTTATGAAATTCAGTTATGCTCCAAGCTGGATATGCCTGAGCTTCAGCTGGTTTGGCGCCTCCGTGCCGAGGAGAAAGTGCAATTCTGCCTCTGCTTGCTTATTAAAAACCGTCAGTGGACATCAGTGCGGTTGTAGGGGCGGGGCTGTAACCAACTAACCACGATGAAAAATGCAGCTTGTGCAACCAAGTTTTAGAGGACGTCGTGCACCTGATGTTGTTATGCCCGTTTACGAAACTGGTTCGGACAGAATTTGAGAATTCAGACCTTGAGATGGTGCAAATCACTTCAGCCTCGACCAACCTGAAGGATTGGTGGCTTGGGAATTTAGAAGCAAGGAAATACTTGAGAAGTCTCTCCTCTCGTGGGGGGCGCTTCTCTTCTCTGAGCAATGCGTGCGAGTGCGAGCATCCAGCGGCATTGGATACCCTGACGACGCCGTGCGCACGTGTTGAATGGACGCCCAGCCTCAGGTACAGTAGTACATTCGGCCCTCTGACGTTCGTCTCGGTAAGTGTGCACACTAATTTCTCGGCGACTCTAGCTAGCTGTGACCGATCGCCATGGCCCATGGAATTTTTTAATTTCCATCAAGAAATGTACAACAATTTTTGCGTTCCCTGCATGAGATGGGTACACTAATTGAGTGTGGCAGGAAGCATCAGATATGTTGTGCGCGCATTGGTATGCGAGAGTACGTATAGATTAGTTTATCGACACTTGTATTAATTGTTTGACGGCATCTTATGACCTACCACCGGTTCCTAAGCGACCATGGTTAGCCATACTCCTCGTCCATCTACATGTTGCACACCTGGCCTTTAGAATATCACATGAGCAATTTTTGTTTTCCAAACGGCACATGTGTCGATCAAGTCTACCCCACTAGAACACCCAATGATCTTGCTAGACCTCGAATGGTCCTCCTTTTGGCGATTTCCGACAAGCGTGGCTCGGGGCGGGCGTAGTTGTTGGCGTGTTGGAGCTTGTGGTATGCTCAGACTAGCTCAAGGTGGAGTGTGGTGGCCCGTCGGCGTCGAGCTTGTGGGGGCCAGCCACGGCTGTGGTGGGAGGAGACGGCCTCAATTCCGTTGATCCACGGCCAACGGCGGGGGAAAAGCTACACGAGATTTGCATAAGGGTATAAGGAGTAGGATCAGGTCGGCGGCTGGAGCTCCAGCGACCTGGAGCCTGGCCGGCGGGAGAGTCTTCACGCGCAAGCAGCTCACGCCTTGCGTGTTCTATTTTTTACAATTTTGAAGTACACAGTTTTTTTGTAAGCTGTTCCATAGTTCCAACTTTTAACCCCCGCGTCATCTATTTCATAATAAGGAGAGTATATATACACACACATGTGATTTTTATTTACTACTCCCTCCGTTTCACAATATAAGATGTCTTTAGTATATTTAAATTCACATTAGAAAAATATACATGTAGATTAAAATATGTCTAGATACATGTGTACATACATGAATATAAAAAAATGTTAAAATATTTTATACTATTATGAAACGGAGGGAGTATACTATTATTGCAAGGCCAATCACCCATGGCCTCTAGGAAGTGTGGAATGGTCCTGCCTACAGCCACGCCGTACGCTGACATGCACGGTCGAAACCGTATGGATTGCCTGCGCCAAAATTGAAAGCATTAATTTTTTGGGACAAGCATTTGTGTTTGTGTCCTTTGGAAATAATAATGACCGTGACCTTGTCTAAGTACTGAAAATGATACGGGAGTACTGGTGTACTGCGTTCCATGCGTTTGAAGGGGAGTTTACCTGTTCAGTACTAGGAGTTTCAGAATCTGCCGGCGGGACGCGCGCGGTGGCATTCATGTACGACTAGAAATTGTGTGAAATACGGTGGGGTCTACCACCCCCTCATTCTCGATAACAAAAAATGAAACGGTTGAAATTTAAATTGGGGTCTGAGTGCTGAAAAAGAAATAAATAGGAGGGTTTGTTTCACGAATATTGATGAGTTTTCATTTATTTTGAGGCAAAGCGTGGATTTTATTCATTAGGCAACATAGGTACATCATCCTAAGAAAATCAGGGGGTTCTGCATGGCTTGCTAAAACATGTGCAGCTATATTGGCTTCTCTAGAATAAAAAGGAAAATAAATTCTGTAAAGTTGCGACAAAGAAGGGTGCATTCCTCATAAATAGATGCGGTTGTTTTAAGAGAGTTTGCAACATTGGTCATCACACAAATCACGTCCATACAGTCAGAGTTTACTTCAATACGGTAGCAACCCATCTGAGATGCAAATAACAGACCATCACAGAGAGCCCTCACCTCCGTCATCGAAGGATCAGACACAAAGGAAATACCGCAGCAACTAGCCACAACAAAGAACCCTCTTTCATCTCGAATAATTGCACCAGTGCTCGCGGCACCCTTATCAACGCAATGTTATAGCAAGAAAGACGTTTATATTCCGTGAGGGAATTTTGTTAGAGTAACGGTGATTTTGTAATTTTCTTTTGAAGTAGCCATGTAATTTCGGTGATGTAAAAAGGACATCATCTATAGCAAAATTTACAGAAAGGACCCCACACAATCGAAGCCCTTGGGGTCCTTGCACATATCAAAACTATCGGCCATCTCAAACCACCTACACGACATTCGTCAAAAAAAGAGAAGAAAATCTTCCATCCTCCGCATGATCGACGAAGCGCGCCATCGGCATCAAGGCCTATTGAGTAGAAGACCGGGCCTACTGGATGTGGCACATATTGTTATGTATAATTCGGCTCTAGATCCACTCTCTTCAATCTACGTCATAGAGAGGGATCACATTAGATAGTGTCTCAACTTTGATAGAAAGTGGATGTATGTGTCTACATCTACATACATCCACTTTCTATCAAAGTTGAGACACTTATTTTGGGACGGAGGGAGTATGTTTTATGGTAACTTCTTCGACCGCATGTCGGCAATGCCATCGCCGGAGATAGCATCCTCCTAAGTAAATCCTCCGTGGTTTTCCATGGCAGCAGAGACAATGTCGCAGAAACGCAGACATAATCAGAGGGTGGCGGAGATACATCAGATGGAGTCACCGCCACTAAACTGTTCCTCCATTCGATGTGAAAGGTACCTCTACTCCTCACTCGGATCATCCATTTGGGTGCACGCAATATATGCCGCGGCGCCTACACGGATAATGATTCGGTAACGGATTCATCATAAAAACGTCCAGTTCATCCAGGCCACGTACGGAGGCCACATCGGCGCCGGAGAAGAACACCTCCTCTGCCGCTCTCCGTCGTGTGCGCGTGTGCATGCCGTTGAAACGAGCGTACGTACTACCTGTGTCGACCATGCGTGCGTGTCTGTGTACCGGCCGGACGCCATGACTGCGGCTGAGCGTGCACAGTGCTCTTTCTAGGCACGCAGCTAGGCCTGCGTCGTATCGTATCGCCGAATTCAACAAGAAACAGGCCGGCCGGCCGTGTGGGGTACTGAAGAAATCGTTCCTTGGCTCCCGACTGATTCTGCTTCGTACCGTGCTGCTCTTATATATTATTAAGGGTGCATGCCCCCCGATGAATTATTCCTTCATGATTTACCTCGCCCGTACTACATCGAGGGTCCTTCACATGCTCACGGCCGGAGCTGTCGTCACCCTTTTGGCGGGTTTTTCTCCTCTTTTTAGCACTGAAAACAAGTAAACAAAAATATGTCCAAAAGGTCCCTAAAACAGCGCCAAGATACGAAGAAGGAGGTTTTCTGCCCCATGGAACTTAAATGACAAAACAAGGTACTTTGTAGTAAAGTCACATAGATCATCTAAAAATGTTTAAATAATGATAAAAAATGCAAATAACAATGTAAACTGGTTCTATATATATGTGGCTATTATAATGATACAAAATGCACATAACAGTGGGTCCTCGTCGTTACTGTCCGAGTCCGACGGCGCCCCTTGATCCCACCATGGGACGTGGACCTCCGTGTCTTCACCGCTCACATCGTCACTTGGGACCTCATCGTTTTGCCACCGGTTGTCGCAACTGGCCATGGTGGTTGTGCTAGAGAACGAAAGAGAGACTGCAAAAACTGCCTTGCTTCACGCGGTTCCAATCACATTTTATTAGCCGAGAGCCGACGGTTCAAATTGCTCGTTAGTTCAGTCGCATTGAGCAGCCACTTTCGGTTTGCCAATGTAATTTCCAAAGCACACCGCAAACGGATATCCATTCCAACCGTTGCCATAGAGTACCATATCGGAAGGAGAGCCAAAACTACAACGGTTGCCAATAATATGAGTAACGGACTCTCAAATATCTTCCTAACAAATGTTGACTAGCGAGCCGCGGCCCAGCTCTCAAACCGCGTCGGCCATACGAAAATCACGAAATTACTATGGTCTAACTCGTGTCGTTTCATAGAAGGGTGTCCGTTACAGAATGCATTCATTTTTAACAAGCTAGTTTATTCTATTAAAAAGGCGAAACAGAGGTAGTAATTATTAGTTGTGATATAGTAGTTCCATGGTGGTGTAAATCGGAGCCGCTATGGCTTAGCCCTGCAGCCTAGGCGTCGTATCATATCGTATCCGATCGCCCAATTGAAGCAATCGGCCGGCCATGACGCGCTGATGTGAAAGGTTCAATTATGTTTCGTTCAGAACACTGTTTGTTTTATTGATTGCTTCGAGCCTGATGCCATTCCGTGCTGATCATTGAACTCGCCCGTATGTTGATTTATTAAGAGTCACCGGGCTCACTTGCGTAGTTTTCCCTCTTCTTTTGTTTCGGAAGAAAGACACTCAAAAGCAATCCAGTGCTACAAACTTAGATGCATATATAACGATAGTAAACGAAAAAATAAATTAAATTAAAAATCATGTTAACCTTCTTCTCCCTCGGATGATACAGCACTCGATGAAGATTGAAACTTCCACTAAACCAACAGAAAATGAAATGGACACCTGCAAACGCCTCAACATACCAGGTTTTAAAGATCCAGAAACCACTCTCCGCTTTAGACAAGATCTAGAAACCACTGAAAAAATAACAACGGTTGGCGTATCACCTAACGCATCATAAGTTATGCATTCCATCACCACTGGTACATGGTGTTGAACACACCCCTCTTCCTATTATCTAGCGCCATTGCTTCAATACACTTGTTTGAGGCACATCGGGCTCGATTCCAGTGCCCCGCTGCCAATAGCCTCTGCATCTATCCCCCATCGCCGATGCCTTCGGCTTGAGCGGCGGTAGTGGTCGGCCCACTCCCAAAGAGGGTGGGGTGGAGCAGCTCTCGACTGTGTAGGACGCCCGGGTGGGGCCATGGCGACTAGGACGCGGAACCTCGGCAGTCAGGGGCGGAGCCCAATGGCTGCACCCTGATGCACAGGAATACGGGTAGAAGTATTTTTTCAGTAGTGCTTACCATCAGATAACGGAATGTGCATCAGGTTGGGCCGCGTGTTGGGCATCAGGCTGGGCTAGGGCTGGACTCACGAGCAGCTCGGCTCGTTTATGATCGGATCGTTAAGCTCGTGATCGTTTAATCTCAGTTCGTTAAGATCGTTAAGGATAACGAGCTAAAAAAAAACTTGGCTCTGTTCGTTAAGACTCGCGAGCGCTCGCGAGCAGCTCGTTAACATCGTTAAGGGAGGGGAAGAGAATAAACAGAGGGCGGCGGGCGGCGGCGCACACCCTTGTGCAGCTATGCTTGTGCGTGTGTTTAGTGTTGGACGTGTAGTTAGGTTAGGGTAGGGATTAGTCATTAGTATACGTTGAGTTTTTTTGAGTTTTTAGGCTTTTCTGCTATTTTTTTTTGTGGGCTTCTAATTATTATTTAGATGGACTTCTAATTAGCGAGCCTAACGAGCTGCTCGCGAGGCTCATTAATCTGCTCGTTTAGCTCGTTAAGGATAACGAGCTGAAAACATTGTTTGGCTCTGTTCGTTACCATAATGAGCCGAGCTAAACGAATCGAGCTAACGAGCTCTTGTTTAGCTCGCCGAGCTTCGAGCTTTATGTCCAGCCCTAGGCTGGGCCACGCGTTGCCTTGGCGCTCCGCGCTCGCCGTTACGCACGTCCGAGCCTGACCTAGAAAGTGGCTCCGCTCGTAACGCACTAGGCACTGGCCGCACAGCAGTTCGGCTCGATCCAATCGATCCAAGGAGAGGCACGCGCACACAAGGAGGGCAATGGCGCACGGCGCAAGCAGCGGCCGGCCGCCGGCAGTCGTGTAAGTCGGCAGTTCCTCTGATCCGATAACGCCAGTAGCCACCAAGCCACTTGCCTCGGCGGTCGACGCCTTGCTTCTCTTCACTCGCACATGGTCGGTCGTCCAGTCTGTTCTTGTCCAATTTCCGTAGATTCGAATTCTCCAACTGGTAAATTATCTAACTCTTCTCTGTTTTGTCTCAAAAATTGTTGGTAATAGATGAAATCTTATGAAAATTGTGGCTACCGTTTATATATGAGGCGAATTTTTAGTCTAATGTGGAATATTCATGTATCAGGGGCATCATCTTGGTGTTCGATGATGTATTTTAATTTGAAAATGCAAGACATCTTTTACAAGTAATTATTTTCTTTGTTTTATCAATATATTAGACATTTAGTTTTTTTAGTACTAGTTCTTTTGTGTTTATACTTTTCTTAGTATTATGTCATATCTTCTATATTATTAGAAGGTACGAACCATATTCTTATATAGTAGATTACTGCTTGTAAATTTTATGCTGGTGACTCGAGCTCCAGCTCCGCCCCTGTCGGCAGTGCCCCACGGCCTCACCGGCAACGCGAACACGTGACAAAGGTGGCAACAGCCTCACTGGCTATGGAGAAGGGGAATAAGGCATTGGGGGCGCTCCTGGGATGGAGGCAGTCCATACCTAGACACGCGCAAGCAGCTCAATGGGGGTGGTACAAAGTTATTGAGGAACGGTGCACCGTGCCACGTTGTGCATCCTACTCCAAAACCCACGCGGCGACACCTGGGCCGGCTTCTCTCTCTCTCGCTTACCTCAGCCGCGCGTCCCTCTCCCTCTCTCTGTAAATAAATAAATAGAGGAAGATAGCATCGGCCGCCCGAGCCCGCCAAATCCGCCTCTCGCGCCCTTTTCCCTCCCCATTATTCCCGGGATTTCCCTTTGTGCGCGCACGAACGCCGCCGCCCAGGCAGAGCACAAGAAAGAGGCGATGGGGAAGTACATGCGCAAGACCAAGGCCTCGGGCGAGGTCGCCGTCATGGAGCTCGGCGGCGCGCTGCTCGGCGTCCGCACGCGCTCCCGCACGCTCCTCGCGCTGCAGCAGCAGCAGCAGCAGCAGCGGGCCCCCTCCTCGGACTTCCTCGAGCTCAGGAGCAGGAGGCTCGAGAAGCAGCCGCCGCCGCCGCCGCCGCCGCACAAGGACAAGGACAAGGACAAGGACGCCGCCGCTGGGGCTGGGCGGAAGGAGCAGCAGGCGTCGGCGTTCGCGGACGACGACGACGACCTGGAGGCCTCCTTCGGGGACAACGCCCTGGATTGGGACTGGGACGCCATCGAGAGGTAACGACAGCACAGCTTATTCTTCCCCCCCCCCACCCACCCACCTTATTATTCCTCTTTTTTATCAATCCTCGCTCCCCGGTCCGTCCAGCAATCCCCGCCAGCGGCGGATTGGATTGGATTGGATTGGACTGGGGTTTAGGGTTCATCTTGCGCTCGCGCCGCCGCGTGCTCGTCCCGCTCCATTGGCGCCGCCGCGTGCTCCTGCTCTCAAACGAGAGCCACAAGAATCCCCTGCCTCAGTCGCCCCCCCTCGCGCTGATTCCTCTAGCTCGCAGCGGCAAAGCCCCCGCAGATCGCAAAAGAGTCGCCTTTTAGCCGCCCAATTTTCCACAAGGTTTAGCCGTTGGCCGTGCAAGAATCCAAGAATCAATCGCCTGTTGACCCGGCAGTAAAAAGGCCCGGAAATTTCCCCCACGCCCTCTAAAAAAAGGCATATCTTTTGTTCAAAGAAAAGGTACTACCCCTTGCAAATGCGTCCACGGTTGCATTAATTCAATCCAAGCCCCACCGAATCAATTAATCAATCAATCAAAGTGCCGTCGCACTTGATGATGATTATGATGAACCTCTCATAAATTAATTAGTGGAGCCTCCTCCTCCGGTGGCCTTTTTTCCCCGTAGTGGCGGGGGAAAGGCGTCCCCTTTCCCCCTCCCCCCCGGTGGCATTGTTCATCTCGTCGCTGCTGGTGCTGCTGCTGGTGGGGTTGGCAGGGACCTCAGCCTCTCCCCAATCTTTTCTACCGCTGCAGTCTTTCGCGGGAAATTCCAATCCCATGCCAAAAGCGGCACTCCTGTCGCGGTCACGTATCAAGATCCCATTTCTTGCTTGCGCCAAGTCGCTTGCCACCGCCCTGGGTAAAAATGGCGAGCTACTCATCACTAGCCTTTGTAGTACCAGAGTGTCACTCACACCATTGCATCGCATGCTTCCTGGCTAGTTATCGCTGGGCCTTTAATGGACACAGCCGGACCAGAGTTCTTCAAATGTTGAGTTAAAGGGAAAATTTCCTTCCATTTCTGTAACTTGGTGCATCAGCAGCTCTGGAGAAAAGATTATGCTTAGTTCAGGCCTTGTGCTTCCTGACAGTGATGCAAGGAACATGGTTTTTACTCTAGCTAGTTCTTTTCTCTGATAAATGTGTTAGTATATTACATGAGTATCTTAAGTTCTTAACTATTTGGACGTAGACTACTTTATTGGTATCATCTGGGCATCTGGTAGTAGATGTGGCCCCTCTCCATCATATGCACGCTGAACGCTCTATCTAGCCGCTTGTCTCTGTTAGGCCAACTTGTTGATTGTCAGTATGCAGCCATTCTTTCTACTGCACCAATTATCAGGCGCCTCATTGTGGGGCACTTGTTAGCTCAAGTCAAGACCATGCTCCCAGAATGAGTAATGCTCAACCGCCTGTAATTCTGTTGTCATTCCAGCTCTCACCAACCCGGGCTCGTAACTGCAATCTGCAACATGTCTTGTGCATTTCTAGCTCTCAACTCTCCACTTCATGTGCGTGCTGGTTTTCATGTATACTCTGCTGTGGCTCGCAGGAGTACCAGGGAGACGACGCCTTGCAGCCTGATCAGGAGCTCGGAGACGATGGGCACCCCTGGCTCCGCAACAAGAACCACCAACCGCAGGACGCCGGTTTGCCGTTACATCCCCAGCTCGCTCGAGATGGAAGAGTTCTTCGACGCGGCCGAGCGACAGCAACATCAGGCTTTCAGGGAGAAGTAAGAACCTGCTCCACTCACTCTCCTGTCACCTAAACATGCGCCTAATCAAAATTTCCTTTGCACATTGCCTGGAGAAAGGTGCTAACACTTGATTGTCCTGTTCTAATCAGGTACAACTTCTGTCCCGAGAGCGACTGCCCGCTCCCCGGACGGTATGAGTGGGCGAGGATAGACTGCTAGCTTCCTCCTCCACAGGAGCTCTCCACTGATCGATCTATGTACACCAGATGACTAGCAGCGTGTCATGCAACTAGCGTTAGGGTCTCTTGATTTCATTTCTTCCGCTGTAAAAATTTACAAGTTAGCCCGTAGTAGTAGCTCAGTGATCTCGTGCAAGGACGGCCGGCTGGCGCCTGAGTTGCACGCCCTGATCCCTAGCCTCACTGTAACCGTTAACACCTCAGTCTGTAACAGAACCGTCTGTTCTAGACCTAGCTTAGCACCTTCGTTCATCATCTGTACCCAGTTCTTGATTGAATGATTAGAGCTCAATTTTCTCTGCATGCGCGTCGCCGAGACTGGTCCATCCATGGAGAAAAGTTGTTAGTGTTTTCTTAGGGTATGGCCATTGGCCACCACCACCAAGCTCTGCTTTCCCAATCGATGCAAGTTGAAGCGAGCTCGGATGGATTCCACTTGGAGCTAGCTGAGTGAGCTCCATCGTGCGTGTGATGGGACTGGTGACTGGTGAGGTTACTGTTGTGCACCTGTGTCTGCGTGATCATATCCATTGCGGTGAGTGACTGGATGTCGATTCTGATGGGTCCATTCTGATGCTGCCAACGCTTGTTGGACTGTGTGGTGATGGCCAAGAATGATGGTGCTTATCATGGTCTCACTGAATCCTTTTCTTGGCATACTGCAGACACTTGTTACCCTTTTCTTTTACTCTCCAGGTAAACTGGTAAAGTTGGTTCCTCTTTTTTTTTAGCATACTGGGCCTATAGGAAGAGGTTTACCAACCTGCCACTTTTACCAAACTCAAGGAGTAAAACTGTCATTTTCTTATCTGTTCCATATTACCAAACTCAAGGAGTAAAACTGTCATTTTCTTATCTGTTCCATACTCCCGGAGCAGCGGCCTGTTGCCGGTAATTTGCCCAGCCTTACTTTCTCATATAAACCCTGATGCTAATGGACACTTAACATTTTCATTAATTAAAAAGAATTGGGAGTTGACCTCTTAATTAACGGAAACCGGCCTATAACCGGAACAACACCTCGATGACCGTCATGGATCTCGATCGTCGTGACAATACACACAACCACCCTGCCTACGCACACAAGTTACACACACCACAAAGCTTAGAGTTATCATCGAGGTTACCCTTCGTGTTATCGTCATCAAGCTGTACATCATGCAGCGGCTCGGACTTGCAAGAAACCCACCAAGCAGTGGCGGGCCTAGGTTTTGAATAGTGAGTATTAAAAAAAAAAGCCTAATATTTTCGATAATCCAAAGCCTTAATTTTTGCTGCAATCTAAAATTTAGGCTAATGGAATGGGAGAATGAGATACAAGCCATGAAAGAGAGGGAGAGATCTAGCCAAATACTTGAATATAGTGTCATTTTGTGTTAATTTAATACACGTATACATAGTTAGTTCGTAAAATAGTGGGTATTCAACCCTTGCATTGAGCTAGGCCCGCCCTTACCACCAAGAAGACCTCACCGAAGAGGCATCGAGAAGCCGTCATCCTATGCCAAATAGATGGCGCTTCACGCAAGGGTAGACAACTCTGATTCCGATGATATGCTCCGTATACAGGAGATGCGCAAGAATTATCTGAATAAGACTTCACCACCGGACCAGCCCTACAGGTCATCGTACGTTGCTCAAATGAAAATGCTTGGTAACATAGCAGTTCCAACTTCACAACATGCTGAGAACATAACGAAGACACTCGGATACGCCGGACGTCACGGATGGTAGGTATGACATTCCATCCCCTCGGCTTGACATCATGGAAGCCCAATCAATCCCTTAGAGAGGACCAAATCCTAATGGAGAACTGGCATTGGAAGGCTAGACGTGCAGCGGCATCTTTGAACTTTGGTTGCAAAGCTTGAATGATGAAGGAATGATCAACGTGTACGGGCCTCAACACAAAAAAAACAGGGTGTGGAAACCAAATTAAGAAACAAATCAATGCAAACAGTGTTCTGAACGGACCATAACTGAACCTAACCCTTGGCCTAGAAATTTAATTTTGGCGCAGGCAATACGGCCGGACTCGATACTATATTATGTGCCAGTACTAGTTGAAAGTGCATGGTTGCCCCCATGCGTGGTTTTGGTAATTAATGACAATCCTTATGGACTAATGTTTACATTGAGATATTCTTATAGATCTTGTCCATGGGAAATTATAGGAGTTCATGTGTTGGACTCTTCAAGATGACTTAATGACCAATACTCTATTCAAAGGGTTTATATGAAGAATGGTCATGTGTAAAGTTGAGCTCATTGCAAGTATGGCTTGGAATAGAAGATTGAGTGAACAATCATGTTTAACCCCAAGCCATCATACATATCAAGAGAAGAAGATGAAGTGCAAGCTCAATATGATGCATCTCGGAAGATATCTTTTGATTGAAGCTTGCAAAGGAGACATGAAGACGAAGCTTAGCGAGGCCCTCCCATAATGGAGTATGGGGGAGCATTTGGAGAAGTCTTCATCAAGCATGTGCTAGCAAGCACAATCAAGAAAGGTGTTTCAACTTGAGAGAGTCAAGATCGTCATCATCGAGCTCAAGTGGAATGCGCAAGGCAAAGGTATGATCTTGATAGGTTTTCTATTTTACCGGTCTCATGGTGTTAGTGGGAGACCGGGTTTTAGGATAGACGGCGTACTATCAAGAGGGGCTCTCGAGTGAGTAACTTGATCGCATCTTTGTGGAGAGCTCAAACCTTTGCATGCTTGGCATATCATCTTTCTTGGTTCTTATTTGGTTTTTCTCCGTGTTGAGTTTTGGTGCTTGTCGTGATCTTCATGACAAGACCAAGTCCTTCGAAAATGGTTTTACTTTGGAAAACTTGTTGCCTTTTATCCATGTGAGTATTTAGAGCTTGGTTTATCTCCATACTAAGCTCTAGTTCATCAAAAACAGATTTCGTATGAATATCTTGTTGCGTTTTTGATGAAGGAGTTTTTACTGGTTTGCATTGTTTAGGAAAGTTCAACCTTTCCCCATTTGGTTTTATCCTCACATGATGGACTGTGATGTTTCTATGCACATTCAAGTAGAGCTCGTTGTAACGATTCCAACGAGCCAAAAATCATCGAAAACGGAGTCCGGATGGAAAAGATATTGACGTTTTCGTTTACCAGTTTCTGCTGTTTTTTGCTGTGGCGGTAGTACCGCCGCGGTACCGCCCGAGGTACCGCCGGAGCTAACAGAGAGCCGTTTTCGGCGGTACCGGGAGCGGTAGTACCGCTGCCCGGGGCGGTAGTACCGCTACGGAAGCCTGTTTTCAGCCCGTTTTGATGCCCTAACTCCCTAGGGGGGCGGTAGTACCGCTAGGGCCAGCGGTAGTACCGCTACGGCGCGAATCTGCACCCAACGGCTGGATTTTGGGTTGAGCTATTTAAGGGGCCTTCTTCCCCAATGGTTTTCTAAGCTTTCGAGCAAGTCTTTCTCCTCTCTCCCCTCCATTGTTGCCCTTTGGAAAGCTTGCTCTTCCTCTCCATCCCTCCCATGGTTCTTGCTAATATTTGAGGGAAAGTGAGAGGTGATCCTGATCTACGTTTTCACCGATCGATTTCTCCTCTAAGTGAGGGAAACCTTGTAGATCTTGATCTTGGAGTTCTTGGTGCATCTCCTCTTTGTTCTTCCTCTCTTATTCCCCCATAAGCATTTGTTGCTTTGTTGGAATTTGAGAGTGAAGGATTTTGAGCACTTGTGCTCTTGCCTTTTGCATTTGGTGCATCGGTGTGCTCTCCACGAGGATTCGTGGAAGTTGAAAGTTTGTGAGCTTGTTACTCTTGGGTCCTTGGACCCTAGACGCCTTTGTGGTGGTTGGACCCTTGTGTGGTCACTTGAAGCCGTTCGGGAGCCCCCAATCCCATTGTGGGTTGTGCCCCGGATTGTTGTTGGAGGCCGTTCGGGAGCCCCCAATCCCATTGTGGGTTGTGCCCCGGATTGTTGTTGAAAGGCTCCGGATTCCGCCTCGAAGGAATTACGATAGTGGAAGGTGAACCAAGCCTTTGTGGTGCGGTTCATCGGAGAAGAAGGTGAAACCTTTGTGGTTGTTGAACCGTTGTGTCGGTTCACACCTCTCCAACGAGACGTACTCCCTTAACAAGGAGGAACTCGGGAATACATCCTCGTCTCCGCGTGCCTCGGTTATTTCTATACCCGAGCTTTTACTTATGCACTTTACATTGTGATAGCCTTCGTGCTTGAAGTATTCTATTGCTATCACCTTGTTGTTTATCTTGCTTAGCATAAGTTGTTGGTGCACATAGGTGAGTCTAGTTTATTTAGGTTGTCGGCTTGTTAATTTAAACACCTAGTTTTATTCCGCAATTATCAAGCCTAAACCGGAAAAGTTTTAAACCGCCTATTCACCCCCCCCCCCCCCCCTCTAGGCGACATCATTGTCCTTTCAATTGGTATCAGAGCCTGGGCTCTCTTTTTGGGCTTTACCGCCTAGAGAGTAAAAGATGTCGTTTAGAGAATTAGTGCACGATCCCACTTTCATATTCGATGGCACAAATTATGATGTTTGGAAAATTCGCATGCTTAATCTTTTTAGGGCCATGGGTCCAAATTATATGAAGAGGATTGTAGATGTGAGTTTATCTCCTCCAAAGGATTCCCAAGAATTATCTTTAGAGGATGAGATAAACTCTCATCTCGAGACTCAAGTTACTAATGGTCTTATATGTGCTTTGACCGATGTAGTTCTTGCTTCAATCATGCCTTTTCGAAATGCACATGAGTTTTGGACCAAGCTTCAAGATATATATGAAGTGTCCAAAATTATTGAGGATGATTGTTCTCCCTCCACCTCCGGCCGTGATGAGTTCACAACTTCTTCCACTTCACCAACATGTGATTCGTCACAAGGTAATGATATGGTGAGTGGTGATAGAAATTGCATTGGTGATGGTGAACTTACTATTGATTATACTTCTTCTCTATCACATTGCAATGTTCTATCTTTGCACTTAAACTCTTCTAGCACTCCAAATGTCATACATGCTAGAGTTGATGGTCCTTGCATATCAAGTAATAGTTGCTTAACTAAATATAATGATGATATGCTCTCTATGTCTTGTTGTCATGAAAATAATGCTTCCATATCCTCTAGTATTTGCATGACTAACAATGTAGAGAAATCCCAACATTTGTTGGAACAAGACATGGACCTCAATGGTGCTTCAAGTAATTCTTCATCCTCCTCACCCATTAATCATGTTTGTCTCATGGCTAAGGATTCCAAGGTAACTTCTACCTCGAATCCCGAGATATGTGATGATGTGGTTGTGGATCCTCATGGAGAAGATTTTGACATTGAAACCTTAACCAAGAAGGGTGAGATTGTTCTTGGTGCTCTTCCCAAAGGTAGTGAAGCTATCTCTTCTCTACGTGAAATTGTTGCTCATGGTATTAAATGTATAGAAATCATTGAGGAGTTGGATACTCAATTTGAGCAAAAATGTAAAATTGAGAGAGAAGATGCTATTGAAAAAGCATCCTTAGAGAATGCTCTTGAGGAAGAGCAAGAGCTTCGAGTGTCTCTTGAGGAGCAACTTGAATCTCTTGATGAGTCAAATGATCTTATCATTGCTAAAATCATTAAGGAAAGAGATCATGCTATTGCAAAATATAAAGTGCTTAAAAAGGAAATAGTTGAATTTGGTGTTGGCAATGCTAGACTAAGTGGGGACATAGAGAAACTTGACAAAGCTCACAAGGCTTTAGAAAGTGAACACTCTCTCCTTATGAAGGCTCATGATCAACTTCAAACTCAACTATCTAAGAATAATAAGCTTACCAATTTGTCTTCTTCCATTTCTAATATCAATGATGCTTGTGCTACTAACTCCACTTCTTGTGAAGCATCTATTTTGAAGGAGAATGTTGAGCTAAGGGCCCAACTTGAGTTGCTGACTAGCAAGTATGGGAAATTGGAAGAAAGTCATGAAAGGCTCTCTAGCTCTAATGACGATCTTCTAGCATCCCATGCCAAGCTAAAGTTAGCTCATGAGGCTATTATGTCAAAGGTAACATCTTGTGAGCCTCATGTGGACAATGGCACAACTTCTACTCTTAATGCTATATTGCCATGTGCTAGTCCTAGTGATTCATCCACTCACAATGTTGCTACATCCTGTGATGAATTACTTTCCATGCCTTGTTGCTCTAACAATGAAGCCTCTACTTCCTCTAGTGTTTGTGTTGATACTAACCATGCAGAGGAATTAAATGAGCTCAAGGCCCAAGTCACTTCTTTGAAGAAAGACTTGGAAAAGCGTCATGTTGGAGATTCTACACTTGACAATATGTTGAGTGTTCAAAGACGCCCCAATGACAAGAGTGGACTTGGCTTCAACTCCAATATCAAGAATAAGTCCAAGTTTAACAAGAAGAACAAGGGCCAAGAACAAATCAAGGATTCGGCCAAGATTGTTTGCTTCAAGTGCAAAGTTGAAGGGCACCATGTTAGATCTTGCCCTTTGAAGAAGAAGGCTCTTAGTGAGAAGCAACAAGGGAAGAAGCCTCAAGTTCAAACTCAAGCTACTCAAGTTGAAGAACGGTCTCTTCCCAAGAAGAATCAAGCTACCCCTCCTCAAGTCATGACTCCAACTAAGAAGAGAGGAGGAAGTAGATATTGCTACCTATGCCGAGAGAAGGGTCACTTTGCTTCTTCATGCACAAATGGTACCTTATCCAACCCCATTATAGTTGATGATGTTTATTCTCTTCAAAAGGATAAGGTTGGCAATGTGTTTGCCAAATTTGTTGGTACTCAAGGTGGTGTCAAGAAAAGAACCATTTGGGTTACCAAACCTATTGTGACTAACCTCTTAGGACCCAACTTGGTTGGGGACCAACAAGCTAAAACTTGATCAATAGGTGATGTTGGAGGACATTGGAGACTTGGCTACACTATGAAGAATTAAGGGATCTTCATCAATTATATTCTCTCAAGTCAAATCATATGGATTATATTGTTCTATCTCATATCCAATGTTCCTCCTTGCGGTAACTTTTATTTAGATCATATATACATTGAAAGTTGCTTGCACCCTTGCATGTGTTAGGTTTTGTACCTTGCTAGTGTTTGTATGTGTTGTGCTCTCTACTTACTTATCTTGAGAAATCAAGTATGTGTATTTTGGTTTTCACACCATCTACTTGTTTTGAGCCCTATTGCTTTTACTTGCTATCTTATCTTGTTGGCTCTCCTTGAGAGATAAATGGACTATCCATTTTTGGAGAGTGATATGCTTCGTGCACTTCACAATCCTAAAAATGTGTGTACATGAGGAATACCACTTAGTGTTGATATATCAATTTTATCTATTCTCTATGTGGTATGTCATGCTCATGAGAAATTCAAATTCTATAATGTCCATTAATTTCTCAAGTTGTTTTTATTTACCTCTTGTTTTAAAATAAATGGATAATCACATTATGGGGGAGTAATAAGCTATGTGCATATTACAAGCCTAGAAAATGTGAACATGTGAGGTTTTGCCACCTAGAATTGATATTGCTAATTATCTTGTTCCTATGTGGCATGTTGCTCAAACAAGTTCCCATTTACTTAAATGCTCTTTGTCTCTCACTCTTTTGGATCTTGTTTGTGGAGGATGTTCTTGATATGGCTTTCCCTAAATATGTTCTCATATATCTTTTTGGGAAGCCAATTGATTCAAGCTACTCCTTGGAGTTGCTTTGCATTATCACATGATTTGTGAATCTATCAAGAATATCTATCTAAGCATGGCTTTTAATTCCTATTCTTTGCCTCATGCTTATGTTTTGTGAATATGATCTTGAATATATCCTTACAATCCACCACCGAGAAATATCTCCATACATTACTTGTCTTGACAAGTGATAATCATATTTGGGGGTAAATATGTTGATCATATTCACTTTGGTTCTTGCTTTGTATTGACTTATTTGATTGCCAAGGATTTGTTTTTTATCTAACTCTTATTTGTCTTCCTTGTATCTTTTGGATCCTTTATTGCTCTATTTGAAATTTGTTTTGTGCTTTCTTGAGTTGGGAAAAACAATGATCCAATTCTTGTGCATTGACTTTCAAAAGTCATACTTTTTGATAATGCACTATTCTTTGGGAAGCTATCCTACTTTGAGTGGAACATCATTCTTTAAATTGGTATTGCAATTTCTTGCCTTTCTTGAATATGACTAGTGTTTATATATATATATATATGGAGAGTGATGATCTCATTTGTGTGCATTTTGTATTCAAATGCAAGATCATAAATAATGCACACATCTTGGGGGAGCAATCCTATATGCTTTCGAACATTAGTTGTCTTCATTTGGTATTTGATCCCGATGACGTGTCTCTTTGGAAGACAAACATTTTTCGTCTTGGCACTTTGTGCTATCATGAAAAGTGTAGAGGGTTTGGTTTATTATTTGATGGTATTTTCTTCAATTGTTTTCTTGCTTTAATTTGGTATCTTTTCAAAGTGGTTTCTTCAATCATGTGTTGATTTGGGTCCTTGATATAATTTGGACAATTCTTTTTCTTGTCACACTTGTGTGTGCTTTCTTGGTTTAATTGGTGTTTTGTCCAAATTGTATCTCGTTTGGTTCTTGAAAGTCTTGTGCATGCATACTTACTATATGTATATCTTATGGCATGTGTACTTTCGTTGATCCAATATATAGGATAAACTCCATCAAATCCTAAATGGCTAAGATGTGCATGAAATTCAATTTCATATCAATATGCACATATTTATGTGGAGTTTGTCCTATGTATTGTAGTTGCTCTAACTACTTTGGACCCAATGAGTTTGGGTACCATTTTGTACTTGAATTTGTTTTAGGTACATGTGGAGATGCATTGGAAGCTTGTCTCATTTACAAGGAAGGTGGTGTCACCATGTGTTCATTGGAGCCAAGTTTGGATGATCGTTAACTCTTATCTTCTACATCACCAATGCTATCTCGGTAACAAGTATCTACCTCATGCTTACGTTTCTAAACTTTCAACCTTGTGTAGGTTGTATCTTGGCATGAATCTTTTTGTTGCAATTAATTTGGTTCTTGCAAAACGTCTCTATTGCAAATATGAGTAAGTCGGGATGATTACATATAAAGGGACTATACATTCATTTCTATGATTCATCGATCCCAATTATGTCAATCTAGCACTTTCTACTTAAAGTCTCTCAGGTGCAACATTGATGAATTTTCAAAATCATTTGCGTTTTGTGTTACTTGTTATCTTACTCGGAGCATCCATTTGTTAACCTTTATCCCTTGTGGATAATTTTTGATGCTATGATGAGTATGTGTTGGAAGTTCACTTATATTCCGTTAAGATATAATTGGGCTTTGTGCTATGCTTTTAAGCAAAGATCTTATTGGTGTATTTATGACTTCCTCCTGGATATCATAATCTTTACCCGTGTATCTATCTTGTGTGTACATGTTTATTTGTAGACCCATATCTTAGTGATTCGTGTCTACTTAGAAACTTATACATATGAGAATAGTACATCTTTAATTGATATTCCAATTCTTTAGTTACCACCTCTTATTGCTTTTGACTCCTTGGTGGTTTCTAAAAGGCTCAAGCTTTATTTTCCATGTGTTATGCTTGGTGCATTTTACTAAACTTGTGGAGCTATTTGCTATCCCTCTTTTGGTGTGTGGGTATGGGAAAGACACGATATGCACTATGTGCAACTCTTCTTGAAAGACTATGTTGATGCTATCATCCTTGTATTAGTCTCCTATAATGTCTTCTTATCTCACACCCATTATTTGATTTACCGCTCCTTGCTCTTGTTGCAAAATATTTTATTAGGTGAAAGTTGTTTTGCCTCCTTTATCATTTACATTCTCTTGCATGAGCTTGTGTTCGAATTTATCTAGGAGGGAGTGAGGATTCCATGTTGTGCACACTATATTGAAACACAAATCCTATTTGTGCACGTACCTTGGGGAGTTCCCTCATGATATTTAGAACATTTTTCGGATCCTTTTGATTGCTTGCTTCTTTCGTTGAAGTATCTTTCCATTTGATATTCTTTTGCAATCTTTGGATCCTCTATATAGTTTGATCTCCCTCCATCTATTCGTCATTGGATATGTGCATTTGATTTCACTCATATTATGAGAAATGCACACATTATGGGGGAGCTCTCACTATATTTGCGTTCTAAGTTTTTCTTCCCACTTCGGCAATCGATGCCAATAGGGGAGAAATTTAGAGGGTTTAAGGGAATATGGGTTTGTTCTCTTGCGGTTCTCTTGCATCCTTGCTCTTTGTGTTGCATGGTTGCTTAAATTCATTATATAAACCCCCGTAAAAGGGATTGTCATCAATTACCAAAATGGGGGAGATTAAAAGTGCATGGTTGCCCCCATGCGTGGTTTTGGTAATTAATGACAATCCTTATGGACTAATGTTTACATTGAGATATTCTTATAGATCTTGTCCATGGGAAATTATAGGAGTTCATGTGTTGGACTCTTCAAGATGACTTAATGACCAATGCTCTATTCAAAGGGTTTATATGAAGAATGGTCATGTGTAGAGTTGAGCTCATTGCAAGTATGGCTTGGAATAGAAGATTGAGTGAACAATCATGTTTAACCCCAAGCCATCATACATATCAAGAGAAGAAGATGAAGTGCAAGCTCAATATGATGCATCTCGGAAGATATCTTTTGATTGAAGCTTGCAAAGGAGACATGAAGACGAAGCTTAGCGAGGCCCTCCCATAATGGAGTATGGGGGAGCATTTGGAGAAGTCTTCATCAAGCATGTGCTAGCAAGCACAATCAAGAAAGGTGTTTCAACTTGAGAGAGTCAAGATCGTCATCATCGAGCTCAAGTGGAATGCGCAAGGCAAAGGTATGATCTTGATAGGTTTTCTATTTTACCGGTCTCATGGTGTTAGTGGGAGACCGGGTTTTAGGATAGACGGCGTACTATCAAGAGGGGCTCTCGAGTGAGTAACTTGATCGCATCTTTGTGGAGAGCTCAAACCTTTGCATGCTTGGCATATCATCTTTCTTGGTTCTTATTTGGTTTTTCTCCGTGTTGAGTTTTGGTGCTTGTCGTGATCTTCATGACAAGACCAAGTCCTTCGAAAATGGTTTTACTTTGGAAAACTTGTTGCCTTTTATCCATGTGAGGATTTAGAGCTTGGTTTATCTCCATACTAAGCTCTAGTTCATCAAAAACAGATTTCGTATGAATATCTTGTTGCGTTTTTGATGAAGGAGTTTTTACTGGTTTGCATTGTTTAGGAAAGTTCAACCTTTCCCCATTTGGTTTTATCCTCACATGATGGACTGTGATGTTTCTATGCACATTCAAGTAGAGCTCGTTGTAACGATTCCAACGAGCCAAAAATCATCGAAAACGGAGTCCGGATGGAAAAGATATTGACGTTTTCGTTTACCAGTTTCTGCTGTTTTTTGCTGTGGCGGTAGTACCGCCGCGGTACCGCCCGAGGTACCGCCGGAGCTAACAGAGAGCCGTTTTCGGCGGTACCGGGAGCGGTAGTTCCGCCGGGGCGGTAGTACCGCTGCCCGGGGCGGTAGTACCGCTACGGAAGCCTGTTTTCAGCCCGTTTTGATGCCCTAACTCCCTAGGGGGGCGGTAGTACCGCTAGGGCCAGCGGTAGTACCGCTACGGCGCGAATCTGTGTGAGCATCGATTTTTTTTTCCAAATAGAGAGAAATCACTCTACTCCGGGAGCTAGCGAGAAGTTACCATTCAAGGGAACAATTACCGTGCACGCTTCCCGAGACGACGTCAGGTAGCTGAATGTACCCGGCCGGCCGTTCCGTCGTCAGGGTATCCGATGCTGCCTATATCTACCGCGTGCTGGGTTTAGGGTTTCATTTGCAGCAGACGAACCAGCTAATAAGTGTCCTTTTGCGATGGTTTAAAAGAACAAAAATGGTAGAGATGAGCCGCCTGATCAGTAAGTAAAAGCAGGCTTCCTCCTCCGTGTTCATCTCGAAGCAAGGTTATACGAGCTAGGCACACGGGCGATCGATCGAGCAACTGAGCTCGGGCACACACGCCTGCCTCAATGCTGTCTCTGAACATGCATTGTTTGTTTCCCTTTGTTCATGTTCAAAAGCAGCAACTGATCTTTCGCGTAATTGCGTAAAGCCTCATCTCATGTGTGCACGAGTCGCCCTTCTACAACGGTCGTTGTGCATCTGAAGAAGAAAAAAAACGAGTGAGATTGTACGTGGAATCCTATGCATCCCTGAAACTAGGGTCAACCACATAGATGAGTGAGCGAGTGAGCGCCAAGGCCAGTTGAACAAAGAACATTTTTTACATGCATGCAAACTTTGGGTATAAGGTTCACAGAGGTGCTAGTGTGAAATTTACAGTAAAACGCTAGCTGCTGACAAGATTTCAGGGAGAGAATCTTTAAGCTGTAGAAGCATATTCGGCCTACCTCCTTCCAGGCTCCAAGTCCCCGCCAAAAAATGCTAAACCCAAGACTTTCCTTCCCGCCAAAACTTGGAGGCGGGAGTCCGATGAGTTCAACAGAACCAAGCGCCTCTCCATAGCGATTGTTGCTATTTGAGAGTAGTTGCGAGTCCAAACCAACCATGGTGAAACGCAGTTCATCGTCGATATAGATGACGGAATGTGTCATGTCCTCGAGGAGGAGCGGGAGGCCGCCGCGCCTTTTGAGCCGATATATCGTCGCACCAGGAGGATTCTGATACCATACTCCATTTTATGTCTTTCTAGGGAGGAAACCAAGACGTGGCGTGCAAACTGTAATAAGAAGTCATTTCACTCTGTAGTTTAAATTTATTTCGCTTTAAAACTATATACTTTAAATTGTGCTGGTTAGAAGTATGTAGGTTTTAGTATGTCATTTAGAACTTTATCCTTTAAAGACTTAATCCATGTTGATTTTTTTTTTCCGAGTGGTCTGTTGCATTTGGTTGACCTTTGGTTAATGTTGAATTTGGACATCCGATTACGTGTTCTCAACAAGAAGACTGCAAAACATATGGGTATCGACTTTTGGATATGCTGTAAAAAAAGTTGTTCAAATTTTGAGTTCTCAGATATTCATGTAATCATGCTCCTGTTACTGTAGGCATATTTGGCTTTGGTAGCCAAAATATGCGTAAGCTGTTAACGGATTTCTGCAGCTTAATCATCTGCTTCCGGTTATTGCTTCAGTGGATTTGGGCTAAATTTTCTCTGCATGTCTTTGGGACGTAGCTGCTACAGTATGTTAGATTGCTCGTGTGTGGGCGATGGGACTCCTGGAGGTGAACTGTTATGCATCCGTGTGAGTGATCATCTCCATGTCCATCGCTGACTGGATGATGTTTCGCGAATGCTTGTTGAACTGTGTGATGATGGCCAGGATTGTGCTCATCATGGTCTCACTGAATCCGTTTCCTGGCGTATTGTTACCCTTCCCTATTTAGGCCTGTGGCGCAGAGGTTTAGCAAGCTGCTACTTCTACTCGTGTGTCACTTGATGGACGCTAAACTTTGCCCTGCTTGAGGTCCTTTCTGAGTGATTAATTTTCTCCACCCAGAGACAAAAAGATGCCCAAGTTTGAAAGAGCGTTTCATACTGATGAAAGTATGCAAGAGAAGGATCGCTGCGCTCCAATCTGCGCCTGTGTTTCTTCTATTCTCCAACATACACATTCAGCACACATTCCGCTTATCTGCACAGTGCCAGTGCCCATGCATGTACACCCGACAGTGAAAGATGCAAACGCCGCTCGGTTCAGTGAGTCTCTTCCCGGAAAGATCACCGCGCCAAT
The DNA here is from genome assembly GCA_026929855.1 of Poa annua. NCBI lineage: Eukaryota > Viridiplantae > Streptophyta > Magnoliopsida > Poales > Poaceae > Poa > Poa annua. Next base: position 145,783,833 of record CM049434.1, read on the forward strand.
CCATTTGTGCTGCAGCGCACAAATACTAGATTACAGATTCTCGATCTATCAAAGGAAAGATCACCCTGCATTATCCCAAACAAACAAACATGGGATCCTTCGGGCTGCTGTTTAATTATGCGATCTCTGTCCGTCAGGTGACGAGACGGCCTGCAGCCGGAGCTGCTCCCGCTTTTGGACGCTACTACGCATGGGCTACTAATCAATCAATCGTCAGTAATTAGCATCAGGTCACAGGATTTGTTCAGCTGGGACAGAAGAATGTTACTACTTACTACAGATCACTGCATGCAGCTTGGCTAACACTTAATTAATCCAAGTGGCTGTGGGGTGAGGGATTTAGGGAGAAACCACATTTTTCTTTCTTTCTTTTTCTCGACTAAGAGACCGTGTTCATCAGGTGAGAGAGACTGGGAACTTGCGTCCAAAGACCCCATCTGCGACAACATCAAAAGTTGGCTCTTTTTTTACTATCAATGTTACTGTACTACTTCAGTTAATTTGTTTATTGGGACAGCCTCCATATGTTACTAACTGTAGATAGTAGGAGTTCAGAAATATGAGGGAATTGCTATAAACCTGAAACGTTTGTCGATGCATACATATTTTTTACAGTTTAGATACATCGTGAAGGGAGACGTACGGGTGCTTGGGTAGAGAGATTCTACCCACGAGACCATTGCATTTTTACAACAACGGTGACGACAAACAACAGCAACAAGGGCTCAGTTCTACGAAATGGGTTACTGCCCTGCATTGAAGGCCTGGGATGGATACTATGCTAGACAGGAAGAGGTACAGGACTCGCAATGAAAATCTGATCCTGAAACTCTTTCAGATGAGCAGTGGATGGGTGGATAACACATCCCTTCTCTTTGTTTGTGTGTTTTCTTCTAGGTAGACAAGGCTCCAGCGCCAATTGTAGGTACCAGGGACAGTGCATTAACTAACACCAAGGATTTGCCTCAGGCTGTGGTGAATCCCAGAGCTGCTATCTGCTTGTATAGTGGTAATATATCTTCAGCAAAGTAACAAGAGTGAGAGGAGTCTGAAGAACGAGTGTAGTGCGTGCGTTTGTGCTCATATATCTGCTCGAGGGTTCTGAAAGGAGCTGCGCGACGAGAGCTAACTCGGCTCTAGCATGGTTTTCGTAAAGGGAAAGCCATGGATGATGGGATATGCCAGCAGCATGGGCAGGAGGAGCTAGCGCCTGTACCTGAACCTGGAGCAAGTACGCCCCATTGATTGTTGCATTTGCTGCACTGTCTCTGATTGTTCATCCTCCATTCCTCCTCCTCTTGGTGCGGTGTGCCTAGCTACCTACGAACCCAATCGATCAATCATCACACAGCGCAAGAGGAGCGTTGAAAATCCGGTGATCTTGTAGGAGAGGGATCATTGCAGCATAGGATTGGTCCGCTATTTCCATAGCAGCATGGTGTCCTGCTGCAGTGTCCTGTGTACCACACCACCCAGGAGAGACTTGCTACCGGGTAATTTTTTTTTTCGAACTGTGGTAAAAAAATTGCATAGCACATTTTGGGGTGAAAATTCGTGGTTCCTAGCGAACTTGTCTCCGAAATGGCTAGGTTACAGGCTTAGACATCCATCTTCACAATGAGACAAGCTATAAACATACTCCATCCGTTCCACAATATAAGATTGTATTAGTCTTTTTCCATATTCACATGTACACACATGTATCTAGACACGTTTTAGTGTATGTGTACACTTATTTTAGTGTGAATTTAGATAACATGCACAACACCTACACCATCTTATATTGTGGAACAGAGGGAGTAATTCTCTTATGTAGGGGTGGGCATAAAAACCGAAAACCGAAACCGAAAAGACCGAGACCGAAACCGAAAAGACCGAGACCAAAAAGACCGTTAGAAATTTGGGTAGCAAATTAGAAAAGACCGAAATTATATCAGAAATTCGGTCATCACTTATACATAACCCGAATAGACCGAAAGACCGATTTTATTTTATTTTGAAAGAATTACGTACGAAAGCAGCCAAATTTGTGTGCCAGCTTAGTTTATGTACATATATTCTATAGTCCCAACTACGGAACCAAGCATACCATATAGTCTCTATGCCCAACAACTGAGTATACTAGCCCCGTGTAATGTAGATTCTCCCGTGCGCGAGAGACCAGTCGATCGCTTCGCACTCTCCCATTACCAGGCGCCGATTCCTCTTCTTGCGCACTAGATTTTGGTCTATTTGGTCATGACCGAAGACCGAACCGAATAGACCGAAAACCGAATAACAGAAAACCGAAAAGACCAAATTTATTACGGGTATCATTTTCTAGATGACCGAAATTGTTAAAGACCAAAAAAACCGAACCGAAAAGACCGAACGCCCACCCTTACTCTTATGGTTGTTCTCCAAGTATATCAAATTCAAGATGGTTGATGAACTGACAAGTGAGAACTGCTCCCCAAATCCCCTGGATCTATTTTCACAACATGATACTTCTTAGATCAACTTCTATTTTTTTGAAGTTATTTCTCGTAGATATGGGCAATTTCACCTGATACTACATTGCCCTATCTCTACCCCCTTTTTTAGAGAAGTTTGTATTGAGATCCACTAATATATGAGATCATTTTAAATCATACATAGATTTTTAAATAAAGTGTAGCATGCTCAATTTTAAAAAACTTAGCATATGGTAATATATTGTGCGGAAAGAACGCATGGGTAACTTTCATCTCATTATATATACATCATTTTTCAAAATACAATACATACAAATTAGTTTTTCACTAAGATTTAGGAAGTGTGAGCGCCAGAACCCTAGTTTAATTCTTCGATTCGAGATTTTGTGCTCCCAAGCATTAGTGATCCTGATATTTCTATTTTTTTTTAAATGTACTTACAAGTTCCAATTTGTTTTGATTTTTTAATGTAGCCAATGGTGTATTACACAACTGGTCAGCAGCCCCTAGAGGCTTTGTATGTGGCATCCTGTGCATGATTATCATGAATATTCGTGGTACTCACCCCGTATCAAAATGTAAGATGCCGTGAACGAAAACCTCACCCACCAACAAACATCTTCAAACACACGGTAACATTTCTCCACCATAAAACAGACGCAGTGAAACCTCCTCAAACTTCTTTAAAATAGGACACGGCCACGATAAAAGGAAAACAAAGGGAACATTCACGCCAACATAAGCAAGTTAGCCGTTGTATCGGCAAAAAATAAATTCTTGCTACCTAGCTCGAAAAGATCAAGGTAAATTAGATGATAAAAATAGGATGGGCCGGGCTTGGATGGACTCCTCTTTTCCAGTCCAGCCTTCCGCGAGCCCAATGGGCCGCCCACGAATCCGCACACATGCATGGAAAACTAATCCGAGGAGCGGACCGTAACCGTAACACTTGTCACATTGTTTGTTGACATGAACTACCAAGCAAGCAACCAGATACAGATTCCTTCCGAACAAGAAAATCTCTTCCGAACTTAGACTCGTTCGTGTAGTGATGACGAGCCCATCTCGTGCACCACGAGCTTCTCCACGGTGACGGCGGAGCTCGTGGCGTTGTTGAAGACATACACTCCGGCCGCCCTGCCGTCGATGGCCTCCGTCGGGTACACCCGCGACGTCGCCGTCAGCCTCCCGCCCATCGCGAAGCTCTCCACGATGGAGTGGTCCACGAGCACCCTGACGGATAAGGCCTCGCCGCGGAGCACCGGCACGACGCTGCCCACCACCCGCTTCATGACGTCGCCGGCGAGAGACGACCGCGACTCGTCGTGGCAGAAGTGGGTGCGGAGCTCCCCGACGTCGTCGAGGCCTCTGGACACGTAGAAGTACACCGCCGTTTGTTCCTTCCCGACGATGGCGTCGGCGTGCACGAGGAGGCCAAAGGGACCAAGCGCGCCCCGGTTGGCGGCGCCTCCGCTGGTGCTGCAGTTATAGCCGACGTCGGCCTCGTTGACGGCGGCGACGGCGGAAGCGCTGAGACGGAAGGAGGCCTCGATGTCGAGCTGGGCGGATTGGCGGAGGTGGAGAGGGGAGACGGAGCCGGTGCCGACGGTGATGCCGCTGTGGTCGACGGCGCTGAGGCGGAGGGCGTCGATTTCTTCCACCGGCCATTGGAGGAGGTTCGTCCGGGTCTTCTCATCCAGCGCCACCGTTCTCGGAATCGCCTGCACGCACGTCAGTCAGCATGCATCGATCCAAGTAAGCCCGAACTTCAGGAATGCACATCATGGACATCGAGAGCTTGAGAAAAGAACATGCATGGTCAAAAACTTGATGCGTTAGCTCCATTGTAGGTACGACATGTACTGTCGCATATGGGGAGCAAGGAAAATAGTCCTGATTTGGTGTCCTTATCAAGGAACGGACAAATTAAGCCCCTGAAAAATGCAAAAACATGATGACCGTGATCGAGGAAAACTACTCTTCAAAATTCAAATGCAGAATAATTCAACATCATCCATGCATCAACATTTTAAGCCGGGGGCATCGCACATGAGAGAAAATCCCTATAATGATGCAATGCATGCACTGACATAACACCACACATTCCAATCCCAAATGGCGATGAAAGACCTATCTATCGAGCATGCAATGCATAATGAACGAATGCAACTAGTGTGGTGATAAATAAAAGGTGAAACGATCATGTATTGATGTTTAGAAGACTTGCCTGGACAGAAGCCCATCCCTTGGCAGTGTCGGACCGCGTGGAGTCGGTCTCACCGACATATCCCCACAACACGCGCCGCCGCTTCACGGGATCATAGAACGTCGTGGAAGCAAAAAACTTTCCCCAATTGTACCTCAAGCCGATCCCCACGTCAGCCTCTGGGTCTATCGGCGTCCACGTGGTGGCTGCAGCGTTGTACCTCCCCAGCGCATAGTAGTCGTGACGTTCATCATCCATGCTCGCCTTCAACACATATAAAACGTCCTCTGATGAGTCGTTGTTGCCGTGGACGGGGTAGAAGTCGACACACTCCCACATGCCGGTGCCCTCGACCCGGTGGAGGAGCCCCGGGATCTGTTCATACTTGACAAAGTCTTCCGTTTTGTACATGATGGCGATGCCGGCATGGCCTTGGTCGTCCTTGGAACCGATGACAGTGCGCCACGTCTGGTCGGTCTCATCAAACCATGCCGTGATGGGATCACGAAAGTCCTTCTTGCCGACTCCTAGGGGTGGGAGGAGGACAGGGTTGGCGGGGTGCTTGGTCCAGGTACGCAGGAGGGGATCGGTGGGGTCGGCAGGGAGGGCAAGGCACTGGACCTGAGCAAAGGTGTCGGTGTTCCCCGTGTATAGAGAGAGGACTGTGCCATTGGGGAGCACAGTGATGGAACCTGTGAGAACACCATTGATGTCGTACCACTGATCTGGCACCATGGCAAGCGGGAGGTTGCGCCAATGGACCAGGTCCCTGGACACGACATGACCCCATGAGATGTTTCCCCATACCGCCCCCTCTGGGTTGTATTGGTAGAATAGGTGGTACCATCCACGATAGTACACCGGACCTGCATCGCAAAAGTAAGCAGATTGATGCACCATCAAATTTAATTTATTAATTACCTAGCTACATAACCAACCAGTTAAAAAGACACAAAACCTAAGATTCAAACAATCACGTCCATTCAAACAAGAAACAACCTCTTATAACGGTGTAGACCACTCTAATGTAAGCGCACTAAACACATTTACAACGCACGACACTTGCTATAATATATAAATTTAGGTTTAAGGTCACTCTATGAAATTTGTCGCGCAATATCTTACTACCTAAATATATCAATTAATATGCAATTCTTCGCCCAAAAAAGTCCTACTAAATATACGTGCAATATCTTATCTAATTAATATCCTACCTAATACTTTAGGCATGTTGACGGCTACTAGCTGTACTAGGTGCGATAATCTAATTTGGCATGTTGTGATTGAGTTAATAGTTCCACGACAGACGGACAGGCTGCCGGTGAGCAAGTGATGAACGTACTAACCGTTGGGATCTGCATGCATGTCGCCGGAGTACGTAGGCGGCCAGCAGGCAGCAGCCACCAGCAAGCAAACAGAAAAGAAAGCAACACAGTCAGGTAAATTAGCAGGGAAATTAACAAACAAAACCCGAATCCTAAATTTCGAATGGGAGCCGATTACATATATATATATATATACATACCGTTCATATAGTTCTTCTCGGGCTGGAAATGGAACCCGGTGCGCTGCCACCGCAGCATCGCGTTGGTCCACGGGAACCCCTCGACGGCGTCGCCGCTCGCCGGCAGACGGGGCACGGCGACGTCCACGAGGCATGCCCTGGACCATGCGAGGAGGGCGTGCGCGACGATGAGAACCACGGCGGCCGAGGCGCCCAGCACGGCGGCGCACGCGCGCCCGCTACTGATCCGGTGGGCGTACGCGTACAGAAGCGGCGAGGTGACGCGTGACTTCATGGCGACGAGCTCCAGTCTTCCTTCAGTCTTGATGAGCTATAGCGAGAGCCTGATTTATATAGAGAGCTCAAGAGGAGTATATATATAAGAGAATTCTTTATCGAAAATAATACTGTAGTATATAAGAGACTTAAATGAGTACAATTAATTACTCTGCTATAATTTGCACTAAAACGCCCGCTTCCAACTTAAACTGGGATCCTCCTTTCACACAAACGACACCCCTTGCCGCAATCGAGTGCATCGTGTGCGTCCAGCTTCCTAGACTGGCTGCATCGTGTGCGCCTCCTTTTACACAAAGCATTTCTTTTTTTTTTCTTTTTTTTTGAAGGAAAAAAGCATTTCTGTTTGGGAGGACAATTGGATACCCAAGCGGATGATGAGGCCTCGATCGGGTCGATACTAATCTCATGAGGGTTAGTGAGTTGACAACACCAGAGCATCAATCGTTTCGAGCATTATGTTCTGTTGAATTACATTCGTTTCGGGCAGTTTGAATTATGGTTGACCCTCTGGATCCACCAGTGTTGCTGCTGGACCTTGGACAGTTGTGCTGGACATTTCTAATTAAACTCTTTGATAAACACGACAAAACACCATTGCTCATGGTCTCATACAGATATTTGTTGTTTTCAGACATATAGCCACTGTAATATAACTGATCAAACAGAATGAAAAAATGGTGGCTTAAGCAAGAGGGATTTGATCAAGCAGTAGCTAGGATCTGGAAAGCCCCTTGCCCCTGTAAGAGAAGTATTGATATTTGGCAATTTAAAGTTAGGAACTTCAGAAAGTTTGCTAAGGGTTGGTCAGCTAATGTTGAGTCTAGTCAGTATAAGGCTAAGCAACAACTAGTAGCTGAATATGACCTTCTTGATATTCTGTCTGAATCTCAGCCTTTATCTCCTAACTCTAAGAACAGAATGAAAACTATTTCTTCTGATTTGACAGAGATGTGGAAAAAAGATGAAGCTAAAGCAAGACAAAGATCTAGGGAAAAGCAAATCCTGGAGGGTGATAGAAACACTGCTTACTTCCACTCTGTGGCTAATCAGAGGAGAAGGAAGAAGCAGATCACATCACTCCAAGATCCTGATGGTGTGGAAGTGAAGGTATTTTAAAAATTGTTGTGGATTACTATAAGAAATTGTTTGGGTATGAGGACAAAATGAATGTTGATATTGCAAATGATTTTTGGGCTGCTGATGAATTAGTATCAGTAGATCAAAATAATGCTCTTGATGCTCAGTTTACTGAGAAAGAAATTAAGAGTGCTGTCTTCAGTTCTTATGCTGAAGGAGCACCTGGCCCAGATGGGCTATCTTTTATCTTCTATCAGCATTTTTGGGAACTGATTAAAGATGATCTAGTGGCTATGTTTAATGATTGGAACAATATGGATCTAGATCTGTACAGATTGAATTTTTCTCTGTTAACTTTAATCCCAAAAGAACCTGATGTTGCAACTATTCAGAAGTTCAGGCCTATTGCTTTAACTAATTGTAGTTTCAAGATTTTCTCCAAATGTATGACCACTAGGTTAGGCATGGTGTGTGAGAAACTTATTTCTCCTAATCAAACTGCTTTCATTAGGGGGAGATATATTTTGGAGAGTGTTGTGTCTGCTCATGAGATTATTCATGAGGTAGCTCATAGCTCTCAGGCTGGTTTCATTTTCAAGATTGATTATGAGAAAGCATATGATATGGTTAATAGAGAGTTTTTGCTTAAGATGTTAGCTTCTAGAGGCTTTAGCCCCAAGAGCATATATCTTTTCAAATCCCTCTTAGATAAAGGGTCAGTTGGTGTGAGAATAAATGACACAAATAGTGATTTTTTTTGTTTCTGGGAGAGGTGTGAGACAAGGGGATCCTATCTCACCCCTCTTTTTTAACTTAGTGGCTGATGTATTCACTAGAATGCTGATTAAGGCTGCTCATTTTGGTCAGATTGTTCGACGCATTTTTGTGCAAAATTATGAAGTTCAAATACTTATGTGCTAACAAAAGAATCAAAAGTAGTGGAAACATGTAGTAGGTTCTATATACATGTCTTTGCTTTATTATACAGGTACATGGATCAAGTAGTGACGGGTGGGCACTACAACCATGCACGTATAGCTGATGGATTCTACGACGTGTGTGCCAAGACGACGGAAGAGATAACAAGATGATGGTTTGATCTTTATCCGCCCAAGAAAATCGCTAGCAGCCTAACGGCCAAGCCAACGTACGTGCAGCCTAGCCTCTGCCTATATATACTCACGCATTGAGTAGCCCACAGGAGGGGACTCGGACGGAGGAGCCAGGAGGAGAAACGAGCGAGCAGCTGGAGGCGGAGATCGCATCTGCTCCGTGCGGCCGGAAAACAAGAACTCATACACATGGGCGCCCCATAGACATACGATTCAAGCACTTGAAGAACTATTTGGAGGAAGGAGATGGCTAACATCGTGAAGGCTGTGGATGCAATCGACATCTGCTCCAATGGTGAGAACCAGATTTAATCTCTCTCCGATTCTCTTTGCCTCACAGCTAGCATGGCGCACGGAGGGCAAGGAGGTTGTTCATACTCTTCCGGTTCACCAGAGGTCCGAGGCTATGAAGACGATGCTACCGAGTCGCTGACGACCACCAACATGAAGTCATGGCGTCGTCGGTCCTCGACATGCAGCAGTTCGTTGGAGGCTGCCGGAGTCAATCAAGGGTGATGGCGCCGCCTATATCTAGCTTGGCGTTGGCGTACAGGGACAACTCGACGTAGGAGCTTCAAGGAGGGTCCATGGAGGTGAAGCCGTTGTTTCCTGGTGCCGGAGCTATCAGCGTGCAGTCCGCCATGGCGAACGTATGACGACAATGGTGGCGCTGCCGGCATGCAGCCTGCCGTCATCTTCATCTACCATGACAGCGTCAAGGCTTGCCGACGTGATGAATCTGGCGCCGCCCGTCCCCAACATGTAGCCGTCACCCGGAAGCCGTCAGGGTCGTCCAAGATGATGGCGCCGCCTACATGCAGCTCGGCGTTGATGAACAGGGATAACTCAACATGGTGACTGATATGCTGGCATAGCTCGGCGTATCACGTCGTACCGACACATCTCACCCGACGCACAGGTTCCGTTCAGGAATTGGCGGGCGGCCGGACAGGCGTACATGAACAAGATGGCGGTGGAGGGTCGCGTCTTCACCATCGACCTCTCGCGGTGGCGCGTCACTGTTGCCGGTGATTAGCGACGGTGGCTGGACGCGAGTAACCAGCGAGTTAATCTGACATGGCTACAAACACAAAGCATAAACCACACGTACATGGCTAACTAGCCAATCATGCGAAGCTAGAGTGTAAAAATCACATATGCTGGGCCGATCATGCATGGCCTATGCACTGGCTGAATGTGTCTAGGCAAGATAGCATGCTATCGCTCTGCCGTGGATACAATACTGGTATAAACATACATCAATTGGCATCCAGCGTATATGGCATGCAGATATGCAGCTTCTTAGGTTGGAAGAAGCAGCTCCATGGCGCGTTATCGTCGGCGCCCAGCTCTATACCACCCCTGCAACAACGTACAAGTGCAGCTTAAGCTCCGACGTACAGGGACGGCGTCGAAGCACACCCGATGTACAGGACGGCGCATCGGCGCGTCATTGACATAGTTCATTATCGTCATATTATCAACACCTTTCTTTCACAGGTCCATGCGACGGTGTCCTCGGATACGCCGACTGCCGTGAACTCGGCGTTAAGTCGAATACGAGGCACACCGACCATACCGGCCACGCCAATTTTGAGCGACGGTTGGTTTAAAAACCAACGTCGGTCTCCTAACCACATACTCTCGCGAGGCCTACCCCTTGCACACCACGACGAAGTTGTTAGTCGTTTAGAAGTGTAAGTCAAACGGACAGCATCATGCTTCTTCCATAACAATCATCTCCGCCGTTCAAGACCGACGAGGCGTGACGGTGAGGGCGGGCGAGGCCGATATAAAGGCCACGCTTTTAGCGGCGCGTGTACCGACGAGGACACGAGTTTTTGCCGCTGCGCACACACATCATACAATTATGCATGCAGTACGTGAAGCGAAGACGATGACGACGACTACACAGCTTAATCGGAGGTGTCTCGCGGTGTAACCCGCGGGAGTAATTAAGCGGGAGCCTTTCGAGGCCCCGTGAACCAGGAGACCGCAATCGCCAAAGTCAGGCTGGCCGTTAGTAGGCCAAGGAGCGCAATGTTCGGGAATTGTATTTGTTATCAATATGATGAATAAAATACTGTTCCCGTCTCTTTTATGTGTTGTTTTCTTTGTGTATTATTATACACTGGCACGCCCGCATCTTTTATTCCTTTTACCTTTCCCCGGTGCGCATGAGAGAGACCACACACTTCGCCCTACTCGCGAAGCCCTCGTAGGTTTTTCTCGTGTCAAACACAGATTACTGGCCTTCTACATGGTTTCTCTCCTTCTGGAGTTATTAGTATGCAGTATGCTGATGATACTTTACTTTTCTTAAGTAAAGATTTGATCAAAACCATGAACCTTAAATGGATCCTGTCATGCTTTGAGCAAATTTCTGGGCTTAGGATCAATTTTCACAAGTGTGAGTTGGTTCCTATAAATGTTGATCTTAGCTCAAGCTTTTGCTCAATCTCTAAGCTGTAGGTTGGGGGATTTTCCTATGAAATATCTGGGTGTCCCTCTACATCATAGTAAGCTTAGAAGAGAGGATCTCCAGCCCATTATTGATAAACTCCTTAAGAGAGCTTCAGGGTGGAGGGGGAAGCTGCTTACACATGCTGCTAGATTAGAAGTGGTTAGAAGTGTGTTAGCTAGTATTCCTATATATCTCCTCGGTGTTATTAAATTCCCTAAGTGGGCCATTAGGCTTATCAACTCCCAAATGTCACATTGTCTTTGGGATGATTATGAAGGTCATTTCAAATATCATCTGGCAAATTGGGAAATGGTTTCTATGAAGAAAGTGTTTGGTGGATTGGGTATCCCCAACATTTCTGATATGAATATCAGTCTTCTGGCTTCTTGGATTAAGAGATATCAAATAGATGAAGGGAAACTGTGGAAACAAATTATTGACCACAAATATAATGTTGAGAACCCAAACATCTTCTCTACCAATGATCTTAATGTGTCCCCTTTCTGGAAAGGAGTCCTGTGGGCGGCTAAAGCTGCTAAAATGGGCTATTTTTAGAAAGTTGGGAATGGGAGGAAGATAAGGTTTTGGGAAGACCATTGGTTTGGGTCCTCAAGCTTGGCTGTCGAGTTCTGGGATCTCTATGAGATTGCCAATGAAAAGACAACCACAATTGCTGAGTTGTGGGATGGGACTCAACTCAAAATTACGTTTAGGAGGTCCTTCACTCATACCCTCATGATTCAGTGGTATGAGCTTTCCCAAGTAGCTCAAAGTATCCAAGTTAGTGATGCTGATGATGCTATGATTTGGAAATATGAGTCCAAAGGGAAGTATAGTGTCAGTTCTCTGTATGCTGTCCTTAATTTTAGGGGGGTCTTGCCTGTGTATGTCCAGGCTGTGTGGAAACTGACTGTACCACCTAAGATACAATTCTTCCTTTGGTTGATCTCCCATAATAAAATTCTCACTAGAGATAACCTGGTTAAAAGGCAAAATGTGGATGATCTTACTTGTATTTTCTGCTCAGAACCTGAAACTTGCACCCACTTATTCTTTGAATGTGTAGTCGCCAAGAGGATCTGGGCTGAAATAAACATCATCATCTGTGATATGTCTCCTAGCACCTCCTATGAGTCTATAGCTACAAAGTGGTTGTGTAACAAAAAGTTTCAAGTTCATAACACTGCTTGTGCTGTGGCCCTTTGGACCATCTGGAATACCAGAAATGATATGTGTTTTAACAGAAATGTCTGGCCTGGTTTGCAGAACATGTGGAGAAGGATGGCATCTTTGCTGTCACAATGGTCGGTCCTGTTCTCGGAAGACACAAGAGGAAAGCTGGAGGAGGTCATTGGGAAGATGGAGAAGCTAGCTCACAGCCCCCTCCCGTTGTGCTGGCCGGATCCTGGTTGACGCTAAAAAAGCTGGTGGGAAAAGATCTGGTTGTCGCCTCTGATTCTAATCAGATGGAGACAAGTGAGGCTGAGGCCTGGAGAATTGACACTGAAGGTCTGGCCAAGAGACTCAAGGATCAAGGTCTGAAGCTAGTTGATGACAATGCCTTCTTACAGGTTGTTGATCAGTAGCTCTTGGTTTAGGTCTTTCGGAGTGTGTCAGAACTATCAGCTGGTGTCAGTTGTAGTTTGTACTTGAGTAAAACTTTCTGGCTCTGTGTGAGTCTAAAAACCAGTAGTGCTCGGGGGTCCAGCCTAGAGTGCTGATCCTTTCTCTCTGAGCTTTTCATCCTGCCTGTAGGATGCTGGGTGTGTGGAATGCTGTAAAACCTGTCTGTTGTGGTTTCTTAATTGGAGCCGGGGTGGACCCCTTTATTTCTAAAAAAAATATAACTGATCTTTCTCCTGGCATCAACATTCTTTAAGCTTTTGTTTGTACCATGTTAGTGTCTTTAATTGCAAAGATACTACTGTTTTGCATATTACTAATCGCAATGGCTGCACATGTATTTCAGTTTGGGCGGCGCAGAGGAGGAGGGCGCCGAGTTGAGGGCATGGAGCGAGGCTGCAATGAACATGGACGGCCCTAGCGTCGTCGGTTTGCTGGAACCTGGAAGCCGAAGATGACAGAGAGGGTGAGGAGGCGAAATCTTCATTCGGGAGCTTAGAACTTTGGTTATGTTTGGTTCAGGTCCTGAAATCTTCATTCGGGAGCTTGAATTGGAACAACTTGTAAGCCCTAATGTTCAATAAAGGACCCAGGACCGAATAGTGGGAGTGAAGTGTAGTGTACAAGTATTTGTGAACCCACATACAGTACAGTAGCTAACAAAGACCAATGAGAAATTACGGGAGGTGAATTCGCCTTCTCAGTCATCTTCATTGTACGTGATATATAAAAGGGACCTGAACCTCTGGTGATTTACGCAGAAGCAACCCCCCCTAATTCCATTCCCCCCTGCCTGAAAACCTAGCTAGAAACTGAGGCCAAGCTGCAGCCCGAAGGCGGCGTGGAAAAGGAAGAGTGTCATGATGCTGCTGCCGAGCAGGCCGTGCGCGCCTCTCAGCCCAGGGTTTCCCTCGAAGAGCGTTGGCAGGAGAGACTGGACGGCGAGGAGCGCCAGGCCGATGATCCCGGTCACCGCGTGAGGGCTGCAAAGCAATCCATTGCCGATGGCCGATGGGGTTAGCAACTAGCAAGCACGAAGCCAACATGTTGTGAATCCCAACATGTGTATGCGTTGTGCTCACCTCTCGAAGATGGGTTTGCCTGAGGTGAGGAGGGCGGTGACCCCTCCGGTGGCGCCGGCGGCGAAGAAGAAGAACATGCCGCCCAGGAGCTTCGGGTGGAGGTCCTTGGCCTTGGCCTTCTCCTCCTGCATGCATCCAACCATGCGGCCGGCGGCGGTGAAGGTGTCAGGTCGAAATAACAAGTGTGTTTGCAGTCAGTCCAGGTATGCATGTGCAAATGTAAGTGGCCCGGAGCTACTTACAGGGTCATCAGAGAGTTTGATCCTGAATCCCAGGTACGTCCCGTACCCACCCATTGCGAAGAGCACCACGGCCTGAAAGAAAAGAAAGAAAGAAAGAAAGAGACACCATGGATTGGTCATGAAGTTCCTTGCTAGCTAGAACTACTAGTGAGAATCAGGGAGTAGCTAGTGATACCATGTTGCCGGGGTGCCCCCAGTGCACGAGCCAGTCGGGGAGGCTGAAGGTCTTGACGATCTCAACGAAGGGCTGGAACGCCGCCGTCACCGGCTCGGCGCCGGGCAGCAGCGCCGCCAGCAGTAGAGGGTACGGCGCCAGCGAGTAGAGCCGCGTCGTCTCGCCGGCAGGCGGCCGCTCCACGGAGAGCTGGGTGGCTGCCGGGGGACTTGCGGTAGGCAATGCTGCACGGCGCGAAGGGCGTAGCGACGCGCACGGCCGGAGGAGGACGATGGAGCTGCTGCTCGCCATTGTCATGGCCCCCATCGAGCTGCCGGTAGCTGAAACCTTGGAGGTGTTTGGGGTTTTGTCAGCGTGGGCGTGTGTGATGGGTTGGGAGGGAGGATAGAGTTGGGGACGATGAGAATGGGTGAGCGTGGACGTCGGCGGGCCAAGTGACCACACGCACGGATGGGCACCCATGCCACATTGTTGCTAGTAGGTGCGCCGAGCGGCGACACGCAGGACAACAAGTCACGGAGAATCCACGATTTGCCACTGGAAAGTCCATCACTAGTCACTAGCAATGCCCTTACCACCCCACACACACAAATCATTTCATTGGTACACAGACCATCCAGGACATACGGATATCCTCGATTTTGTCACAGAAATAACAGAGCCATCTGAACGACACTTTCAGGTTTCAGCAAAAAAATGTACAAGTAGGCATCAGGAGGGATTCAAACTATATTCGAATTCTCAGTAACCAACCTAAAAATCACTTACCCTCCGGATGATGTTCCACAAATAGTTCGTGCGACAGACTATTTTGGAGGTGTACAACCGATAGCAATTCGTGGGGGCAGCAAAAAAGAGTAAAGCTACTGTGCTAATACACAAACCTCTGTATATTTCCAATTCTCGGCCACCGACGGACTGAAGCTGGCTAATGGGACAATTCCGCAAAAATGAGCCCAACTCCCAGACCAGACATTGTTTCTGGCATCCAATACTGTTAACAAAAAAGAGCAAAAAATCATCGGAGCTTCGGCAGGTATGGCCCGGACATATATGACAACTTAACGCAGGCGTCGTTGTTTTACAGGGAGGCGGCCCAGGTTAATCAGGGCTTGAGGGCTACGGCGATGCCAAACCTCGCGGGCGAGCTGACCACCTTGGGGTCGTACTCCGCCGAGAGCGTCACGTAGGACTTGGGCCGCCACTCGTGCTGGCAGAGGAGCCCTGCTTTCCCGCTGTTGCTGAACCTTGTCTTGAGCAACGTGGAGGAGTCGAGCGCGTGGGAGCTCCCAATGGTGTAGAAGTTCTCTTTTGTTTTGAACCTGTGGGTCACCTCAGCTGCCACTGCGCTGGTTGGACTGAACAGGTGGATATAGGAAGCTTTCAATGTCTCTCCTTTATCAGCCCTATATATAGCAATAACATAACAAGGTTTGTTAGCAAGAATATAGTAAAGTTTGTTAGCAAACAGCAAGCGAGAGGTTTCACATTGGTACATCGAACTTGCAGAAGATATCGAATATAGGAAAGGCATACAGAACGTGATAACACGTAGAACATAATTCATCCAAAGAAAAGTGTCCATGGTACTGGAAGCAATCATCTCAATGTATTATATGGTGTTGCTGCTCTAGTTGTTTATACTAGTATAATATGTTATCTACAATATATATGAACCAGATACAGGTTCAAACTTCAGCTCAGATTGAGGCTTCTGCTTTATATCAAGTGCATAACTTAACTAGAGGAGTTCTTTTCATATTCAAAGGAAAACAGGCCAACAACGTGGGTAAATGTTGCAAGCATAAGGACATACATCTGAGCAAAATGTGTATATGCAGATGCTGTACGCCTGAACAAAAAAGAAACTTACAATAGTAAAGCGGCAGAAAAATCATCTTTGTTATAGCTGATCCCCGAGTTGTACTTGGTAACAGAAGCTGAAGTACTGTCAAACCCAACCTCGCCACCAACAGAAAGTTCGTTTGTGCCCACTGTTGCTGACATCTCGACCAACGGTGCCGACGCCAAACCAATGGATGAATTCAACGCGAAGCGATCATGAAGGTATTGCAAATCAAGCTGTCAAATAGCAATAACAGTAAGTACTAGAAAAACAGTGATTTTTGTTTGCATTATTAAAGAAAACTAGCAGGACAGAAAATGTTGGTTATAAGCCAATTGACAGATGATCAAGAGGCACAACACCACAGAAGACTGAAATGCAGTTGTAAACTACTAATTCCCTTGTTTCAGGAACTGGCGTTACTCGATGTCAACATACACCAACCTTTCCGGACTTCTGATCGGGAACCCTGAAGCTTAATGAAGTCTTCAAACCAGTCACTATTTCATCAACTGTGACTGTGGATGACACCTGCAGGAGAAAAGACTAGTAAGATACAGATAGAGGACCTCAAACTCTGAGATGCCATAAATTAGGAAAATAAAAAATGAGGTATCAAATATGCCCATATATGGGAAATCCTTTAAAAAAGGGTTCCCTTCGCGAAGGTCGCTTCTAGCCCACTCCGCTGCTGCCAAGTGTCGCAATTTCGGGCGCTTTCAATCCCCACCTTTCCTCCCTGCATGACAAGTGGCAGCTTCCTGGTGGTGGGCAGAGAGATGTATGTGTATTTTTTTTAGATTCGTTTTTTCAAAATAAAATATCTTAAGAACCGTTTATCCGAATTACGAACCGTTTTCACTTTTGAACTCCTCGCGTCAAGATCTTCAAAACTAGATCCATTGTTGATAGGTTTTGATAAACTTTTTTTTTTGTACTTCGGATGGTGTACAGTTTGTACAACCTGATATGCGTAGTTGTACATCCAACTAAAACTGGGTGTAGTTGTACGTACAACCAGATCTGTACAACCTGATCTGTGTAGTCGTACGTTCAATTCTGTTTCTGTACAACCTGATATGTACTGTTGTACGACCTGATCTGTACAACCTGCTGTAATTGTACAACGTGATTTGTACAACGTGATCTGTGTAGTTGTACGTACAACCATGTCTGTGTAGTTGTACTAGTTAAGTTTATTTTTGTACATGCTGTTGTGTGGTGTTTGTACATCTTATCTATAAGTGGATCTGGATCTAGATCTGGTGCGGTCCCGCGCTTCGTACGCCACGTGGCAGGCTGAGAGAGGGCGCGCGGGCCAAAAAGAAACCTTTGCGAAGGCAACCCTCCAGATAGTCGTACCCCCATATATGCTATGTAGCAGCCTGCATCTAAGCAAATCTAACATTCAGGAGTCAATTAGTTGGTCAAGGCAGCAAATCCTTTCTAGGCTCAAAATGGCTGTCCAGTCCAGTGTAATATATTTATTGATCAATTAAAGATATCTAACGATTGCTAAATTAAAGCATACACCATACAAATTAATCTTTCGGCAATGCATCTGTCTGCTAACTATCTTCTTATACACAGCTTCTCAAGTTCCTGGTAAGTAATCTCTCAGATGCCAGGAAATTCAACGATGGCAGCACTAAAAATAAAAGCCCCTCTCCAAGGTCAAAATAATTAAAAGCTTTGCTATAGGTTTTGTACATAAATATAGCTAGGTTCGACGAGTAAACATTTAAAAGCTGAGAACCAAAATTTACAAAGATCTTACCCTAGAATCACTGTCAACTTTGACATCGACGGTCGCTTTACCGCTTTTATGTTGCGTATGTATGTCACCAATGAAGAGTTCATCAATCCTGACGCCAGTGGCTGTGACACCCTATAATACAAAAAATAACACAGTTGTTTTCAATAATAAGCAAACAAGTGATGAGAACAATATAAATTGAACGAAACATGGATGGGTGGGTCTCTTACCAGACCAGAATCGCTAGTTGTCGACAAAGAGAACTTTTGGTCAAAATTGTAGTCCTTGTGCAACAGATCTATAGAGTAAGTAACACATATATGAGTCAATCGAAAGTGTTCATAGATTAAGGCGATGCAAACTACTCCCTCCGTTCCATATTAGATGACTTCCTTTTATCAAAAAATGGATGTATCTAGACTTATAGCATATCTAGATACATCCAATTTTGTGTAAATAAAAGTCATCTAATTTGGAACGGAGGGAGTAGAATCGGAAGAAAGCTTAATAAACAAGCAAAAAAGGAAACCATCTGCTACATCAGGTAAAGGAACATGCTCTCAGCTTATTCCTATATGTAATGTAGGGCGCCCTCAGCGTCAATTAAGCTGTTGTATCTTAGCGTACATGTCAGGGTTTGGCCGGCGGCAGAATGCGTAGGCTGGATTTGGTACCGGTGCCCTCGAGACAGAGACGAAGGGAGAGGAGGATGGGTGCGTGTTTATACCTCTTGCTCGCTTCCCGAAGCTGGCGAAGGGAGCCGGGCCTTTGCCCATCCTTCTTCCCGGATAGTAGTAGCAAGGCTGTGAAGAAAAAAACTTGCGCATATCAACAGCAGTGTAGCACGACGTGACCGCGAAGCAGCGGATCTGGCTGGACGGCGCGCCCAGGAATCGTGGAGGTCGATAGGGTTTAACGAACCAGTGGACGCACGGGAAGCGAGCTCGTACCTCGGAAGCGGCGAGGAGGAACCGGCGGCGGCGGCGACGCGCGTGAGAGGTGTCGGCGGCGGCGGCGGGTGGGGGAGAAGGGATTTTAGATCCGAGCTGGGTTGGGGTTGGGTAGGTCACGACGAGCGCGGCTCGGGAAGTCGGGAGAAGCAAAGGAAGCGGTATAGCGTGGAGGAGATTGATTTCAATTCCATTGTTGTCATTGTGGACGAACACAAACTAATTTATTTTCTTTTCTTTCTTTCTTGGAGAAGAGATATTTTGTAGACTTTTCTTTCTTGTAGACAGAAGATTCCTATTCATTGTTAAATCGGATTTTTTTACAGTCTTAATTGCTTTTCAAGAAACTCTCAAACACATGTGATTACATGGATGGAAATGTAGATATCTATGTACTGTATTTATTTAGGTTAACATCCGTGATGTGATGTTGCACGACAGCTTCGGTCAACTTGGACATAGTACCAGAGTAGCATATTGGCAGATGGCAACTTCGCAATTATAACATAAATAACAATCATAGCGGTATAGTAGGTCTTGACAGATTCGGCTAAATCTCCGCTGATATGCATCATAAAATAAAATGTAGACAATTGGAACGAAAAAACAATGTCGAGATGGTTAACTCGTCATGTCAAAATAATGCCAGATATTTTCCGATGGAGTTTCAGATTGACTGCTCATGCCTTCAGGGATCTAATTTTAAGTGTTAAGTCATTTCCAACAGAACAGCAATTCCAGCTAGAAGAGACCTGGAACCGGGATATATCAAAGTAGGATCTGATACATCGGTGCCATTTACTTGCTGCACATACTAGAACTAAAAAAAAAAGGAGTTGCTGCATACTTCGACTATCACAACTCACACACAACATAAAGTAGCTCTCAGTGCTGAATATCTCTTAAGTCACAGAAATACCAGTAATTCTCTTATACAGCTGAAAATATCTTAACGCGGAAAAGATGAGAACAAAAATAAGGCATGCATTGATATATCTGCCACGGCTGTGGCTCTTGTATTAGGTTCGCAGAAAAAAAAAGAGATAATGAACTCATCATGATGAATGGTGCCACATATTTTCTGATGGAATTTTTCATTGGCAGCTCATGCCGTCATGATCTAAATTGAAGTGTTAGTCATTTCCAACAAAACAGCAATTTCCAGCTGGAAAAAAGGAAAGGAGTAAAATCTACATGACTGTACAAAAGAACGAGAGCTGTACAATGAGAAGCTCCGCTGACACTAGATGACTTTGTAATGAAACAAGTGTGTATATTGACCTTGAATGTTTTTTCCTTCAGGATTGATACAGATTCCAATCCAGGTCAGGTTGCGAAAAAACTTCATAGTCCGTCGGACCGTCTACAAAGCTATTGACTGTCTGCATGCCTTCTAACAAGGATGGCTGGAAGCGATCGCTTCCAGACGGGAGCAACTTATAGAACACTAGCATCCCGAGAGTACATATGGCCTGTAGCTTCATGGAATCACCCTGGACAGCGAAGAAGAGCAGCATTGCGGCGAGGAAGAAGATGACGCAGAACTGCATGATGCACAGCACACGGTCCATCAGCTTCCCGTCGTTGCCCGCGGGGAACCCTCTGACCCTGTACACAAACAGGAAATTGTACTTGTCGACGAGGTAACGGTAGCCAAAGTATACTGCACCGACGGGGACCACGAGCGGAGCGAACAACGAGTAGATCATCGTGAGCGCAAATATCGTGATGTCGAACGCGTAGTACTGTGCAAAGTCGAATTTCTGCTTTGGCATGTGGAAGCTCCGGTTTATTGGGTACATGGAAAGATCGTGCCCCTCGATACCATTCAGAAAGCCGCTGTCGTCTCTGTCAGACATTAGAGGCGCTATCAACCCATTTGTTTCTTCACCGTTCTGCGTAAACCGGGTGTCCTCGTTTTCTTCAGGGACCAGTTGGATCATATCATTCTTCCTAAACTTCCTCATTATATGCTTTATCCACGGGATTGGAGCCAGCAGATCAAAAGAAATTCCCAGAAAGGCGCTTGTGATTAAGAAGGCCAGGGACGAGAGTGAAGACCTTGACAGAAAAGTTGGGCTTAAGTAATGTTCAATCTGCTTGCAATCAGCACCATCTAAGTAGCACCGTCCCATGCTAAGTATCCAGCTTTCAAGTGATGATTCCACCAGCGCACGCAACAAAATGAGATTAACGAGGAAGAAGCAAACCATCTTCAGCAATGCAGCCCTCTGCTCCCCAGACACTGTGAGGTGGAACTCAAACTTGGAGAAGTAGGACAGTACCGACGGGATGATGATATACATGCTCACGAAGACAAGGACATTGGGAAGAAACTGAAAGATTATTGTCCAGAACCAGCTGGAGCCTTGCAGCCAAACGATCCATGACTTGGCATTATCCATAGCCTCCACATTGATAATGCGCGCCGCGTTCTGCATCCCACTGAGTATGGCCAAGGGTGAACTGAAGAACAAGAGCATTACGAGGAGGCAGGTGTTGACCGCGATCCGCCGCAGGGCTAGCGAGGTCTTGCTCATCCCAAGATGGTTCCAGTAGATATCTGATGCGGGTGGCGCCCTCTCCACTCTCCACCTGCTCCTCTCGAGCTGGAGCTCCATCACCGGGAAGAACCTGCCAATGGGTGTCTTCTTCCTTTCCATGCGGAAATCCCTCACAGCCTTGTTGGCCGTGTACACATCCTTAAACACGACGAAGGCTATGCCGGCACCAGGCGCACGCCCTTCCTTGTAATCCGACAGCCTGCTCCCGATGACAAGTTTACTGGTCTGCAGCTTTCTCAGCCTTTCGTCATCGGTAAACCCGAACCTCTGCGCCGCGGTAGCCCACAGCTCTTTGCATCTCCTGACGAACCAGTGCGCTTCCAGTTGGCCTGTCTGGTCCTGCACGAACTCGTGGAACAGGCTGCGGGCGTCCATCCTCGCCTCCAGCCAGGAGATGTTGTTCCTGACCTTGCCCCACTCGTCGGTGAGGTGCTCCAGCGTGCAGAGGTCGTAGGGCACCACGACACGGTACACCTTGCCAGGGTACCTGTGCTCGAAGTAGTCCTTGAGCGGCGTCCTGTCGGCGGCGAGCGACCTGGGGACGCCCTGGATCATGATTGTGAATACGGCGACGGAGCTGGAGTTGGGGTCGCTGGGGTTGCCGTTGCCGTCGCGGAAGCGGGTGATGCGGAGGGCGTCCTCCATCCGCGAGATGCCGAGGTGCGCGATGGCGACGACGGCGGCGACGAGGAGCAGGTGGAGCCAGAGCAGCGGGGAGGACCTGGGGATGTGGGAGATGGTGGTGGCGGCGAACTGGTCGGCGATGGCGGCGTCCCCGGCGAGGAGGTTGAGCGGGAGCGCGGCGGCGACGGCGGCGGCGGAGACGGCGGCGAGGACGAGGAAGGAGGCGCGCTCGAAGAGGAGGAACTGGGCGGCGTCGGCGCCGCAGTGGAGCGCGATCTGCGGGGCCGTGGCGTGGTAGACGGCGAGCAGCTTGGCGGCGAGCGCGGAGGGCCCCGGGATGCGGCGGTGGTCGAAGCGGAGCTTGACGAGGAGGAAGAGGAGGACGCAGGAGGAGGCGCCCACGGCGGAGATGTTGACGAGGTACTGGATGCTGCCGTACCACGCCTCCGGCTCCCCGCCGGCGTCCGGCGCCGGCGCGGCCGGGCCCATCGTCGGGGAGGAAACCCTAGGTCTTTGGCCGGCGAGTCACGACGACGGGATCGATCGGGAGATGGCTTGGCTCGTGGACGGGGGCGGTGGTGGCTAGATCCCGACGGTGGAGGTGCGCGAGGTGGGGACGGCCGACGGCGGTGGGGTGGGGTGGGGTGGGGTGCTGTTTTTTATTCCTTTTTGTTTCCCGGGAAGCAAAGTAAAGAAAGCATCATGCAATGCAAGGATGAGGTTGGTGATTTTAGATTATTTTTTGGTAGTATTGTTGCTAATAAAGCTCGTCTAGCATGTGATGGATTTTTTTTTGGTGATCATGCAAACTTCACAACCCGATTCTTCCACTGCCCATCCCCCTATCTTATGTCCAATTTCTTTCTTATAAGCCTTTCTTCAAAAGTCACCAAGGTGCCATTCAATTCTCCTCCTCTTCCCTACTATTCGGTATATTTGTTGATCCTGCTTTTCATATGTATCTTCCTCAGGTGGTGGACAGATCGAACGCCACATGGTCGGCCTTGGCGTGGCGTGATTTTGGAGCTGAATTTTACCCGTCAGAGTATTATTTAACGACCGTACAACAAAAAAATTCTCTGTAAGTATAAATGAAAAGTTTCTCGTAATTAGAACATACTATGTGTAAAGTTTGAAAAGTATAATTAATGGCTCAAGATTTGTCACGAGATATGCGAGAGTGTTGTGCACTTTAGGTATATACCTTGGCAAACTTTTCGGACGACTAATATGAACAACTTCATAAATGAGTACCACAGTACTTTTTTGGAAGTGTTTTGAGGCCTAGATTGTTGTCCTAGGTGGACATCTCTAATAAATTAACTTACAAGTAAGGTTGGGTAATGAATTACTTAGACCTTATTTATCTCATGCCAACCTATCTTCTCAAAATTTATAATACTCACTATTAATTTTCTCAATAAATGCACTCAAGTTTTATCCCAGTCTTGTTTTCAATAAGAAAAGTAGCATAGAAATAAGCAAATAATTGTCGCGTAGCCCTATAGGGATTATTTGATTAGTTGTGAAAATCGACATAATATGCCATACAAAAATATCGGGCTTAACTTTCAGGGGTATAAGAAATTACATTGAACAAAATCATTTGTTATGTGCTGTAATCACTTGAAGAAAAAAAACTCTTCTGCTAAAAAAGAAATATTTTTTCCCTAAAAAGATTTATTTTTTAATCGAAAGAAATCTGTTTTTAGAAGCTTATCCAGTCCCTATAAAACGAAGTAGAAGATGGTGTCCGAAAACTGAAAAAACAAAATCTCGACGCTGGTGGCATCCGCAGACACACAGACCCCAAGCCAGCGGCAGCCAAAGAAAGAAATATGGCCACGGCCCTCTCCCTCAGCGGCGCCGGCGGCGGCGCCTGTGGTGGGTCCCTCCTCCGCAGGTCCCCCGCCTCCGCGACGCGGTGCTGCGCCGCTCCCCGCCGCTCCCGCCGCCGGGCCCCGACGCGGCGCCTGGCGGCGTCGCGCGCTGACGACTCGTCGCCGGCGCCCTTCGAGATGACGGTGGAGGGCGCGCTGAAGCTGCTGGGCGTCGCGGAGGGATCCTCCTTCGACGAGATCCTCCGCGCCAAGAACGCCGTCGCTGCCTCCTGCAAGGGCGACCAGGACGCCGTCGCCCAGGTCACACATCCCTCCCGAAACCTCTCCTCCACTCCATTTGTGTTGCCTTTTTTTCTTCAAGCTTGGGCGATCACCTATTGGATGCTTTGATGATTCTATCACCATGAGTTTCTAATTTAGGACGGACGAGTAGCCGCGTTGATCAATTGGTACTTTGGTAGCGATGCAAGAATGACGCTGTTCCTATCTTATTCCCCGAGTTTTTCAGAAGCTAAATCTGGTAGCAATCGACTTCCGTACACAGCGAAGAAATGCGAAGATCATTAAATACCGGAAATTCGGTCGATCATTGCTCCCCAAGGCACTTTAAACAATCTTTTAATACGCAGTGCGATAGCTTATAGAGGTAACACTATATTTTGTGTATCCATGGAGCATGGACCGATCCCAGGTGATCATAGCATAGCATGTACTGTCAACTTCTGGACTAGTGACTTGGCTCATACGGAAGAAACAACTGCAAATTTCTGCATCTTCATTTCCCACAAGTTACCCCCCTGCTCACCTTTTGTACGCAACTTCATTGTGGATTTTGGACATTTGTAAAACCTTTCTTGTTCCATTAAACTAGCTGTGATCCCCTCTTGTCTGCTTGTGCAAGTTGTCCTCTTGATAAGTACTCTTCCTTGCAGCCGTTACTCATGCCCAATGCCCGACTTCTCAGCTGTCTATTTCAGGATGGTCTCATAGGCACATCTGGCTTTCCTAAAAGAAACAGAGGATGCTAAGTTGTTGGCAGCATCTGTCTTTAGATGCTCTAACACATTTTCTGGCATCCCGTATCAAACGCGTCCCCGATGCCATGTTTGACTCTGCTTCCTGTTTCATTTCAGGTTGAGGCTGCCTATGACATGCTGCTAATGCAGAGCTTATCACAGCGGAGGGCCGGCAAGGTCGTCAATAGCAGCATCCGCTACGCTGACGTGAAACCTGTCAAAACAGCAGGATCAGCCCCGCAATGGATGCAGTCAACCTTGAAGAATGTGCCCGTGACTATTGAGGCTCCATCTTCAAGAAGCTTGGGCATCCAGTCATCTATCTACGGTGCACTGATGGTTTTCACTTACGCTAGCGGAACCTCTACGTCATTACCTTCAGCATACACTAGCCCCGATGTCCCTGGATTTATCCTAGCAACGGGGTTCGGCGCTTCATTGTATCTCTTGACCAAGAAAAACATGAGCTTAGGTAAAGTGTCCACTACTTTGTTATTTGCCAATTTTATATATCCTATTATTTTCTTTTATTATGGCTTGGACTTTGGAATGGTTGCTCTTAGTTTCTGTAGAGAACTGTTTAAAATCATGTCTGGTTTCAGTACAAAAAACGTAGAAACACTGTTACATACTAGTTTTTATAGTTATCACCAGTAGTATTTATTATCACTTACATCGTTAACAGTGCTGGTAAAGCTAGCTCTGCTCACCTAGGTGCATTAGTTATTCAGCATAAAGCATCTAGTGTTGTGAAAGCTAGTTCTTTTCTAGGAGCATTCGTTATTCAGCATAAAGCATAAAGTATCCAGTGTTGTTATATCCTTTTCTAGGAGGTATAACCTTTGTTGTTGTTCTGTGGCTTTAGTAAGAACCATGGAATGGGACATGTAATACAAAGTTTTTTAAAGAATAGAATAATTCAGATTAATTGGTACTTATATGCTCAGAAAGGCCCTTGATCCAGCGCCACTTATAATCATTTTTGGCTATAATGATGATCGAGGAGAGATTAATATCATGAGGCCTGCTGGCTAGAAAGTTTGTTGGTATTGTTGTCATAGTTAGATTCTTATACTCATGAAACATCAGCTTTTTAGGTTAGGCCAGCAGTCTCCCAAGTTTGCATTGTTGTCCTGTAGTGTGTGCGCCTACGGATTGCATTGCATATGGACTCCTTTTATAATCTTGAGGTGAAAGTACATACAGAGATAAATAGTGACAACAGTGTGTGTGAACTTAAGAGATACCTCGTCAAGCAAATTAAGCTTTTCAGTTTGTAGCAACAAACGAATTGGTTCTGTACGCACTTTCCGAGTGAAGACATAACATGAAAATATAGTGTTCGTTCCTTGAGATTAGATATGAAAATCAGAGCACCTAGAGATCTACAATCCTATACGATTTTAGGGTTAAATCTTTCGTATGACCATGAGATGAGCATGTTAGATATCCACCATCATGACCTTGTGTATGTACTACTGTTGGCTTGCCATCCGGTTAGGACATGCCTTTACCACCTTTGCTCTTGGACATTCTGTCTACAAAGTTGCTAGCGAGTAAACATGCATGGATGTGGTAGACAAAACTCCGCAAACCTCCAACCTGCTTTTGTGCCGATTATGCCACTGCCTACGCAGGGGAGGAAACCTTGTCCAGCACTACCTTGATCACTACTACGTCCTGTGCTGTGCCAACCTTCCTTTCTCGATTTTGAATGTCTTTTGTGGTCCTTCATTCATGCAGGTAAGGCCGCATTGATCACCGCCGGGGGGCTGGCGGTGGGCGCAACGATCGGGTCCGGCGTCGAAAACTGGCTGCAGGTCGACATCGTGCCCTTCCTGGGCATCCACTCCCCCTCTGTCGTCGTCACCGAGTTCATCCTCTTCTCGCAGCTGCTGGTATCACTGTTCGTTAGATAGGAACTCCGAGGGGCAAGAAAACAAGTGTGGCCTGTAATTAGCTGGGATGGATTAGCTGTAACAAGACTGAAGAGTCAGAATTCCTCAAAAAAAAAAGACTGAAGAGTCGGGAAAATGTGGCATATTTTTCACAGATGTGTATAGCGAACAGAACAGTGATATCTTATATTGCAGTTGATCACTTGTATCTTCCTAGTCCATCTCAAATTCAGTTTTTTGCAGTTTGTACGAGTCGATCAATCAATCCTGGCTGAATATCATGTCCTCCTACCAACTGTCCATAACTGAACCTCGTATGCGGCTGAGTTCTTCCGAACCTGGAATGCATAAAATTCATGCTTCGATTACGAGGATTTCGGCTGTCTCATTCTGTATCTACCTGATCATCTTTTCTGTTGTTGGGATTTGGGTGTGGCCTGAGCTGAGCTAAACCTGATCCTGTTGGATCACTGTCCCAGCGGGGCAAACTCCCGGTCAAGTTCACGTGCTGCCCCGCTGTGCTCAACCTCCAGCATCCATCCAGGATCATGTGGCCGTGTCGGTACCATGATCTTAGCCACTGTATCTCTATTACAGATGACATGAACATTATCAACACCATGAGGCCAACCTCATCTGAACCTAACAAGGTCAGTTCATGCACCCGTTTTTTTCAACGCGAAATAAATAAAGAGAAGAAACATGATGGACTATTGGAAGATGTTCTGGACAAATTTACAGCCACCTGTTCTCTTATGGGAGAAAGAGAAAAGGGATAAGAATAAAAGGGGGGGGGGGGGGGGGGGGGGAAGAGGATTGCCTTGCTAAGGAATAATCTAATCTTATACCTTGCCTATCAGTACACTAATTACCCGGGTGGATGAGCCTAACAAGCATTTTTCACAGCATGAACATGTGTTGCACACTGTCTGTAGATGCTCAGGTATCTCTTTGTATTTGGCGCGGTTTCTTCTTTGTCGTCTTCAGTAGGTGCTGCTAACCACGGTGGGGGCTGAGAAGGGCGCGAGGGAGTTTGCAGGGACGCTTACGCCGCCCCCTCGCACCGACACTGAAGCGGCCTTGCTCCACCCCGCTTTGCTGCCCACGGTGTTGCTGCTTGCGTCGAGAAACACCACCACGACGGTTATGTCGTCGTGGAAGTGGCGCCGCACCCCACGCTCGATCTTCTTCAGGTCCGAGTACCTCATCTCCCTCTTCTTGGCCGCTTCCTGCATCGCGGCTTTCACGAGTTTCCGAGCAATCCCCTGGCGAAAAAGAAATCACATGTTTTTTTCAGGAATGGGTGAAGACTCTTAATAAAAGTTGGCTGCGTCTGGCAATACCAGCAGCCTAGGGATGACATGCAGCTCAGGTTCTTTTTAGTAAAAGTGGCAGAACAGCCAACATTACTGTTATTGGCAAAATTAACTTAGACTTGCTAACTGTGTCTGTTTCTAAAACCTGGTATAAAACGGCTGAAAGTTCGGTCCCATCCATGCAATTGCAAAATTTTAGCAATTTAGTCTGCTCCTAGCATATCTTTTGCACTCTTGCACAAGATTTACCACACATTGTGAATGACCCTGGAACTTCAAGTTTCAAAGTTTCAAAGACATATACTTCCGACATGTTGATTTTATATCTAATGAAAGGGAAGGGTACGTAGCTTTACTAGAGTATAGGAGAAGAACACATACATTACGAGGACTGCTTTGGACAAGTTCAACTGCTTCCTGATTGCTGAGGTGCTCCCATAGCCCGTCAGAAGCAAATATAACAAACTGATCGCTCGGCTGTATTTGGTGTACTGCAATTGCAGGTTCAGAGGTAAGAATTGGCTTCTTGAAGGTTTCCCGGAGCCGAAACTTGCTATGAAGAGGTGTTCTGTTATACTCTGGTCTTTTTAGATATACATCTCCGATAGATCTCGAGATCTGCACAATATGGTCTTAACTCATAAATTGCAAATTATTAAAGAAAAGCTATAGGAGTATAACAGAAAAGGAGGGTAATATTTACAAGCATTCAAAGTAATATGGCCTGGAAAAAAATCTCCAGAGTGGCAGTAATTGACGGCGTTGATTATATCACCAGTTAAACATAGTAGTAATAAAAACCAACAAAGCTGAACATGTGTGACTGTAAGATCCATCATGTGTATATGGTTGACGGTTCCCTTTGACAGAAAGCATGAACATTAAGCTAACCCCGGTCCTATTGGAGGACAAGATATAGGACCAAATCCTACCACACATTTGCTTTCGAGACATATGTAAAGTTACATCATGATGATGCAACTATAATAAGTGCAGGTAACTTTAGCTCCATGGACGAGAACTTACCTAATACCTAACTTAGAAAAATAACACAAGCGTAAAAGTAACCATCAATACTCCACAATAAGAAAAGTGGAGCTGTAACAAAATCAACAGATGATGTCACAACACATGTGTGATGACTTTTGACAGCAACTCAATTACCTATTAGACAAGCCTAACTCTCCGGTGACAGGCAAGTTACTTATACACTTATTACGCATCTAACAGCACAGGATTTTTTGGGTACCTGGATGAGACCCTTCACACGCCAAACGTTGTGTTTCAGGACCACGATTTGCGGGTCATCAGGATGTGATGACTGCAGCTCCCGCCTAACCTCCTCGTAGCACACATTGTGCTCCGCGGACAGCTGCACGGCCACGATCTCGCCGGTCGCCTTGACGAGCCTCCCGAGAACCGCGCGCGAGTCGCCGGCATTCGCGATGTAGAGGTTCCCGGAGCAGATTACGCCGACCAGGCAGCAAGAGCCCACCGCCGCGATCTGAGGCTTCCGAGACCATTCCTTGCTGACCACGGAGAGGAAGCCGTCCTCGGTCGCTTGGAACGCTTTCCGGATCACGTCGGCTGACATGCACTTGTGCTCAGTTGCAAATCCTGAATAATAAGATTGTTTGTCATACACTGAGACAGACAGACAGACAGATAATTAAACAAGGCTAATATAGTAAGCAACACAACAATGTCACCAAAGGTATCATCAGAGAAGACAGAAGCAGATACAACACAAAAGATTATATTTTCTGATGCAAGTTTAGGAATAGAAATCATATCTACTGAACCAAAAAACATTTCTTTTTGCCGAGCTGAGTACCAAAAGTTGGAATTTGATAATTGCATCATCATCAAACTGAAAAAAGGAGGAAAATAATGAGCAGTAGCTTTCACATAGCACTTACTCTTGAGATGGTGGAACATGTTGTCGTTGACGAAGCGGGACGTCTCGGGGCCGCCGTGGCCGTCGTAGACGCCGACGAAGGTGCCCTGCGGGCCGGGGTCGGCCATGGAGAGCGGGCCGGACTCCACCTGGCTCTGGTCCTCCAGCAGGTTGTTGGCCTGCACCACCGCCATGGAGAACTCCCCGGTGGCCGCCAGCCCGGCGTCCTTGTACCAGAGCAGCCCGTCCTGCCGGCCGGCGGCGTCCGCGCCCTTCCTGCCCCGAGACCGCCCTCCGCCCCAGCAAGACCTGAAGTAGTCCATCACCGCCGCCATCCCCCATTCATCTCGCCGCCCTCTCCTCCGCGCAGCTCCTCCTCATCCCCACCGTCTCGCTCGCCCTATCTGCGAATGAAACAAAGCGGAATCAATACGAGCTGAAATCAATTGTTCTTGTTCCTGAATCAGGCATCAATCCCGCGAATCATCCAGCGCAGAGCACTGAAATCGGATCAGGAGATGAGAACCGAGGCTACTGATCGGAACCCCAAGGCCAGGATTTTACTCCGGTTAAGCTACTGAAGAATGGCGCACGGTCGAGGAAGAAAAAGGCCTCACCTTTTTTTTCCCTCTCCCTCCAAGAACTCTATCTCCCGCCGAGGCCGAGCTCGTCTTGCTCGGACTGATTCTAGGAATCTACCAGGCAGGCGAGGGCGACTCAGATCCAGGCAGACAGAGAGAGAGAGCCACGAGCGCCCAGGCGCACGAACAGCACAGATTAGTTGGACTGGCAACCACTCGCCAGGATCGAAGAGAAGCAATCAATCAAGCAGCTCCTCGCTTGACAAAAGAAAAGAAAAAACTCCTCTCCTCACTACTCTACTCTACTCTCAGTATCGATTCTTGCACGAACACTCGAGAGGAAAGAACAGCTCAGACTCTGAGGCCTCTCACGCACGCGGAGAGCTCCAGCTCCAGCTCCAGCTCCAGCTCCAGCCCCAGGTGAGGTGAGGTGAGTAGTAGCAGCACAAGTGCAGAACCGAGGAGACAAGAAACCCATTAATAAAAGAAGCAGCAACAAGGGAGGGAGGGAGGTCAGGGCCAGCAAGGCAGGGGTCAGAGATGGGCTCTACCAATCCTGATTGCTCTGTGTGTCTATGTGTACTGTACTGTATCTGTATCCCCAAGGAGTCGGTTCTCCTTCTTCCTTCACTCACCTCACCCTGCAAGAAACATTCAAGAAACAAACACGTCAAAGAAAACATTCAAGAAACAAACACTTTTTATGATGATGCTTGTCTTAATTAGTCTGCAGACAAGGATGATAATCTTTCTATAAAAAGGATGATAATCTTTCTTAAAATAAATGATGGTTAATTTTTTCCATACGACCCCCGAAAACGATGGTTAATTAATTTGTATTGAAATAGAACCACCGTTTCAAAATTCTATCCTTTTATATTTCTGCTAGTCTTCCCCTAAATTGATCAGCTTTAGGTTACCCCAATGGTCAAATTTTCAGTCCCATTTTTCATGATGTACACAAAGTACACACACGTGAGGGGAGGAGATAGATTCTACTCCCTCCGTTCCAATTTAATTGACTTGCTATGCACCACATATGGATGTATCTTGACATGTTACATACCTAAATACATCTACATATGGTGCATAGCAAGTCAATTAAATTGGAACGGAGGGAGTAGCTAAGAAAAGCATGAGAGAGAGAGAGAGAGGATCTTCCATATGAGATTTAAAAGGTGATGCATGTTTCCATGGTAAGGGAAGGTCAAAGGAGTGCATATGTGCTAACTCGTCAAATCTAGCCTGGAAAAATTCTCCTCACATGCTCCCAATAAAAAGGTCAGTGGAACTCTTTTATGTTCTCGCTCTTTGTTTATTTTCTACTTCTTAATCGACGCAGGACTCTGAAACTATTGTCACTGTTGAAACGGCTGATACAGAATTTAGATTAGGACCTCGTCTAGATTCACCATGTACGTAGTAGAGTTTAGACCTGGAAATTTAAGAGAGCTAGCTTCATCATTGGCCATGGCATGTTGTGGCCTTGTGCGGTCTGAGGCAGGATGTGCTGGGGATGGAAGGGGTCGAACCAGGTCGCGCGGTCCTGTCTCCTTCCTCCGCCTTTTGGTGCCATACCAATTCTGGCTGCTTAAAAGACAGCTATAGTCGCGCACTATTTATTTATTTTTGGCTCTGATCAACATTTGCGAACGAATATCCATTTGTCGGAAGCCTAAAATTACCGGGCTGTTACGAATGCCTGCTAACTGATTGTATGGTCTCTTTATACGGAAAATGGGCAATGATGTTGCATTTTAGAATTACATGTTATATCTTTGAGGGTTCTTTTAGTTAAAAAAACAAAGAAGAACTTGCAGGAGAAAGGGAGGGTAGGAAACATGGCCACCCATTTTCAAATGAACCGTCTATTTATAAGCTAATCGTCTCGTCAAGATTTGAAAACGGACGGGTTTTACTACCATGGAGGTAATGGAAACAACAGACTATTAGTGACACATGATGTTCCTCGTGAAATAAAATAGTACTAGCACATATGGGGCCTTATGTCAGCGACATCACACCAAGGTGACCTATGCTAGAGGAACGATGACTAGGTTTTTTTTTCTAACCTCTCACAGAAAATAATAAGATCAAGATAAATAATAAAACGGCTACACTACACGAGCACAAAATCTTCATGTAAAACGGCGAGCCACCAAGCTACAGAGTGTTGAGTAGGGTTATTATGATTGAGCGTGGAGCATGCGGGAAGCCGTGTCATTGAGATACTTTACATATTATGCATTGGTGAGATTTGAAATGTTAAAGTGGCAGATTCTACTAGCATCGGCAGCATTCTTACCTACACGATGGGATATGAAACGTGATGTCCGACCTGTTCCCGTCTGCTTCCAACTGGCTGCTACACGTCGTTTTTAGGATGGGAAATGATAAATGTTGGTAGAGGAGGATTCTAGAAGACGGGTGTTGTCATTTCCGAAACCAACAAGCGCATCGCCTGGGCAGGGCTCAAGTGATGCTAGCTCCAACAGAGGCCTAATAATTCAGCGCTGCAAAGGAACTAGCCGCGTTGCAAACGCTTAGCGCACGCTTCGCTGAATTCTCATCCACCGGAGGTTTCTATTTCGCAGCGCGCGCGGCTCACTCGAAAAGCGCCCGCAACGGAAGCCCTAAAATACAGCGCCGCAAACACATTTCGTAATACATAGGTTTATATTGAAGATCGAAAAACAAATTGAAAATACACTGAAAATATATAAAAACGACTAGTCGTGCGACTAGTTCTACACATCATCGGAGGTGGTCACAGGAACATGTCGCCCCACCTATCATCATCTTCGTCCTACGTCGAATAGGGGTTGTCGGACTCCCGCTTGGCGGTCTCCCGACGGTGGCGCCGGTCTGCCCTCCTCTGCGCCCTTTGGTTGTTGAAAAAAACCTCCTCGTCGGTGACATCGCTCGGGAACTGGTCCCTCCATCGGCGCATCACCTCCTCGTCGCGCTCGGCGATGGCGATCCGGCGCTGCGCCTAGCGGTGGCGGTGACGATCGTCGTCGTTGAGGGTTGGAGGAGGCGCGAGTAACTCGGCCTCCTCGATGGACTGCACGTCTGGGAAGTTTAGCTCGCGCCGCGGGCGCCTGACGGCCGCGTCGTACGTGCCGAGCGTGAGGCGGAATCCGCCGGCGCGGAGTTCGGCGTAGTAGGTGTCGTTGGGCCGTGCCCCGATGCCGCGGAAGCCGGACGACCCACATCAGTGTGGCGGCATCTCGACGAAGGGCAAGGAGAAAGGACACGCTGCGCGTGGCAAGGACGAAGCGGTGGCAGCGGAGCGTGGTGAGGACGAAGCGGTGGGAAGTGTCGCGGCGGTTGAAGTGTGCGCGCTCGGCGTCTTTATAGCGCGCCGCGCGGCAATATTTGGTCGCGAGATAGCGCAATAGCGCGCCCACGAAAAAATAAAATGTTCCGACGCCGGTTTGACGCCTCCGCTGGAGGAGTGCGGGAGCGTTCACACACGCTATTTAGCGGTTAAAACGTGATAGCGTGCGGGATAGCGCCTCTGTTGAAGATGCTCATATGACGTTTTAGCCGGTCAATCTATCATTTCGCTCAAAACATAGCTAGCGACTGACTGATTACTCCCTCATAATCCCAATTGACACGTAGTTTTTTTAATATGATCTTAGTTTGGTCAAGAAAATATAACTTTTCTGTCAACATTAAAAATAAATGTAAACATAATGGCATGACTTCTATGGCATATATCTCATACTCCGTGATGTAAAAATTGGTGGTCAATAGTTTTTCTTAAATTACGTGCAGGCCCTCTAAACTGGAAAGTATCTGCTTATTATGGCCACTTTAGGTTGTAAGATTTTCATGAAAATATTGGAGGCTTTTAATCCTCACGACATTTTTTTTTACAAAAATCCATTTAAATCAAAGGAATACCTTCAAAATTTCCTATGGATTGCACTCCTACACGTCAATCCCATAGAAATTTTAACATCTACTCTAACCTTTTTTTACACTCATTCGTGTAGGATCAAAACACATTTCTTGTGTTTTTCTGCGTTCTATCCAAATAATAATTCCTACAGTTCTCTATTTTGTAATCCTCTATTTTACACCTATAATCCTATCAAATTCTTGGATCCCAAGGAGTCGGTTCTCCTTCTTCCTTCACTCACCTTGCAAGAAACATTCAAGAAACAAACACTTTTTATGATAATGCTTGTCTTATTTAGTTGCAGATAAGGATGTTACCTTTCTTAAAAAATATGATGATTAATTAATTTGTATTGAAATAGCACCACCGTTTCAAAATTCTACCCTTTTTTATTACTACTACTCTGTCGGGTTATTGGATTCTTAGGCACGTATGATGGTGTATGACTCCATGGATAGAGAGATGGGGAAGGCATGTTGGTTTTTAGGAACGGGATTGCACACAAGGGTCTACCCAGTTTCGGATCTTGCTACGGTGGCAAAATCCTATGTGCTGCTATAATTCACTAGATGTGAATATGTGTACAGCTTACAATGTATGGTGTGTGGCGTAGCCCTAAGGCTCTCAGGAGGCTAGCTTATATAGGCGTCAAGTCTTCTCTTACGAGGAAAGGCTAACCGACCTATATTAGGAGTCCTAGACTAACACGGGATAAACCCTAACTTGTCCTCTAAGGCGAACGTCGGATTGTCTTGGACTCCGGTCGGCTTCTGGGCTTCCTCTTGCGTTTCAGCCCACTGGGCCGCCCGATAAGCCGTAGAGCTTATCACCTCTTGGGCCACCCTGGTAGACTGGTTTTACTCCTTGTGGTTGACATACCTATTCGGGATATCCTCCACACACTCCTTCCAAAATAAGTGTCTTTGATTTGTGCAAATATGGATGCATATAGATGTGTTTCATTTGTAGATACATTCGTATTTGGACAAATGTAAGACACCTATTTTGAGACGGAGGTAGCACTAGACTTCCCCTAAATTGATCAGCTTTAGGTTACCCCAATGGTCACATTTTTAAGTCCCATTTTTCATGATGTACACAAAGTACGCACACATGAGAGAACGAGATAGACTCTAGCTAAAAAAACATGAGAGTGTAGACCTGTAGTAGAGTGTAGACCTGGAAATTTAGAGAGCTAGCCATGGCATGTTGTGGCCTTGTGCGGTCTGAGGCAGGATGTGCTGGGGATGGATGGGGTCAAGTCAAACCAGGTCGCGCGGTCCTCTCTCCTTCCTCCGCTTTTTGGTGACATACCCATTCCGCCTGCTCAAAAGATAGTTGTAGCCGTAGAAAACATAAACAAAGTCATTTGTATTTTTTTTTGCTCAGTTCAGCATTTACAAATGAATTTTCCATTTGTTTGAAGCCTAAACTTACTCGGTTGTTACGAATACCCGCTAACTGATTGTATGATCTCTTTATACCGAAGATGGGCAATGTTGCATTTGAGAACTACATGTTATATCTTCGAGGGTTATTTTAGTTAAGAAACAAATAAGAACTTGCACGAAAAAAGGAGGTAGAAAACATGGCCACCAATTTTCAAATGAGTCGTCCATTTATAAGTTGCCTAAAATTTGCAGGACACCCCCGTCGTCCCACGGTCACGCGAACCGCAAGCTTATCGTCACGCCGAGATTTGGGAGCTTGTTTCCAAACCGACCAATCGGTTTCCTTATGACCGGGAAAACGATCAGGTTTTACTACCATGGATGTAACGGAAACAACACACTATAAGTGACACATGATGTTTCTCCCGGAATAAAATAGTAGCACATGATATTGCGGTTTTAGAATGACAATGTTTTATGGATTCTCTGAGGGCAGACATAACTAATTTATGAGCCAACCCATATGAGCCCTAATGTCACGACAATGTGACCCATGCCAGAGGAACGATGACTAGGTTTTTCTTTTAGACGGCCACAAGATACAAGATGATGTAAACAAAGAAGAAACATGATCAAACTAAAATAAGAAAAAACGTCTGTACTACACCGAGCACCAAGTATAAAACGGCCAGCCACCAAGGTACCGGGTGTTGATAGGGTTCTTATGGTTGAGCGGGCTAAAACGACTTATGGAGCATTCGGGAAACCGTGTCATTGAGATACTTTAGATTCGATGCATTGGTGAGATTTGAAATGTTCACTGGCAGATTCTAGTATAGCCTCCGTAGCATTACTACCTACACGGTGAGATATGAAACGTGATGTGTGACCTGGTTCCGTTTGCTTCCAACTGGCAGCTACACGTCGTTCTTAAGATTGGAAATGATGATGTTCGTGGAGGA
The DNA here is from genome assembly GCA_026929855.1 of Poa annua. NCBI lineage: Eukaryota > Viridiplantae > Streptophyta > Magnoliopsida > Poales > Poaceae > Poa > Poa annua. The sequence continues at coordinate 145,820,623 of CM049434.1, forward strand.
GGATTCTAGTAGACGAGGTGTTGTCATTTCCCAAACCAACAAGGGCGCATCCCATGGGCATGGCATGCAATCAATGTGCCAGGAGTGATGTGGTGACGTTTTGGACATGCAACCGATTTTTGCTCAGATGTGAGCTAGCGACTGATTGAATAGTATTCCCTCCATTTTCATTTACTTCATGTTCTGAATTTAGTATTTTTTTTAATTTTATTAAGTTTGATTTATTTTTTTAAATAAACATTTACATTGTAAAATCTATATTGTAAGAATTATCATAAAATATATTTGTATACTATATTCATTTGGTATTATGTATGTTCATAACTTTTCCTTATATTTTTTATTAAACTTGAAATGTTTGATTTTGACTAAACTCAGAACGTGAAGTAAATAAAAACAGAGGGAGTATCCACCTATTTAGATAATTTTAGTGCTGCCTCTAGCTATAAAGGTGGACCCGTGAGAACCGTGATGGAAGTTGTCATGATCATGGTGGGATAAAAGTAAACCGAGGTTTTTCGGGGAGAAATCTGGTGCATCTTCTAACCCGTTAACCATGATCACACAACCGAACCGGTATGGAAGGGAAAACAAAAGTGACCCTACGTGATCGTAAAGCAACTAGGTTTTCCGTCCGGGCCGTCCGTGATGACGCCGGTCTGCCCCTCCTCTGTTGGTCTTCCAAGTCCTGGAGGGGCGGCGGACCCTGATCTCTCGCCGGCCGGAGGGTTCCCGTTTGTTGTTTTAGCTAGTTTTTGTGTCTTCTTCTTTGTGGTGAGACGGCGGCGACATCCTGTTGTTTGAATGATGTACTCGTCATCCTATATTCGCTCCAGTGATGTGTCTGGTATTAGCGAAGGGCACATGGACTTTTGTGTCTGACAAATTTTCTGAGATCTGCTCGGTTTTCGTGCTCGTCGGTGTGGAGGCGGGCTAGTATCTTCCGATCTATGGTTCTCATATTTGGCAATGGTTGCTGCTTTGGTGCGCTGCCCCCTTGGGGTCTTAGCACGATGACTTGTTGTCTATTCAGTTACAACAAGCTCTCATACGACAAGCTTTGCACAGCTCCCCTGAGGGAGGGACAACGACAGCATCGTGCCTTTGGCTCGTCTCAGTGTTCTGGTTGTCGCTAGGTGTTTCAAGGATCAATTTATATTTTTTGTTACTTTTTGGTTCTTTTTACTGTGAATGATTATTAATAGATCGGTAGAATTTTCGCAAAACAAACAGGGCAATTTGTAGGAAGTTTTGATTATCAATAGATCGGTGGACTTTACGCAAAAACATGGCAACATGTTGCTTCATCAGTTTTTGTAATGCTTTTTCAGCATGATGTTTTGATGTCCGTGGTGAAAGACCTATCCCTTAGCTTCATTGGTTGCACCTAACAGACTTCCCCTCGTTTTCTTATTGTGCATTGTGTGGAGGTTTCTCAGATTTTCCCGGGTGAAACCATTGACCCGACTTAAGTGTTTTGATAAGTCGTTCATAGTTGTAAGTGGTGTCTGTTTGCTTACTGATACTGGAAGTCATTGCTTGGACGGCAGGTGGCATGTTTTCCCTTTTTTGTCTTTAGCTTTCCTTCTTTTTTCTAGATGTAGATAATGATGAACTCTTCTAGTGTGTAGCTAGTGCGTAAAAAAGACTACGAACTACTCTCTCCGTTCCATATTAGATGTTTTTATTTGTCTAAAAGTGGATGTATATCTAACTTATAACAAGTATAGACACATCCACTTCCGGACAAATGGAAGTCGTCTAATATGGTTACTTTCTAGAATGAGATAAATGAAAAGAGAAACTGTGGATCTGGGTGCGGTGAACTAACCCGATTAATTTTCTAGGCATGTAGAAAAAATACATATGGAGGAAAATCCAGTGTAGCAACTAGCACGTCGACAGCACGTACGTGCATGCATTGGATCGCGGTTAATACCGACGTGCAGGCAGGGTATAGACGTACAGTACGCACATTTCCCAGATATGCATCCACCAACCGGCCGGCAACTCTGCGCAATACTGGCAAATCAAATCAAAATGATCTCGCTATGGACACGGTGGATTTGGGCATGTTTTCCATGAGGCCTGGCCAGCAATATAATGCATGCATGTCTGATGTCCCACGTAGCAATGTATGACCCTTATCTTCGGGGTCGGGGCCTTGCTGCATGCATGTGTGTTTTCACCTCGATCTTGGCCGTTACTAGCTAAGACATACTACACAGCTGGTTAATTAATCAGCAGACGATTGCACGCAACACGCCAAACAAACAAACCGAGTCAGTAATGATACGCTGGAATCATTCATGTAGGATTGTCTTCGTCGGCTTCCCAGGTTACCTACAGTACGTGAACGTGGCCAGATGGTGCTGCATGCCCTCTCGGCGAGCAAGCCAAACCTGGGTTACCCTACACTCCATCGCTTGTGGCACGCATGCACAACCAGCTCATATACGGGCAATGGTTGTCCCCAGCCGCACTACATACCCACACAATCTTCACACACGCCACCAAAGCAAGAGTCATCATTGAGGTTGTCCCGTGTGTCATCATCATCATCAACCTAGCACACCTGCGGCGACCTCGACTTCATTAGAAGACCACCAAGGAAACCATTGTCGAAAAGGCGTCGAGAATCCCACCACGTCGGGATATGGCAAACAAATTACTCTTCGCGTAGAGGCAGACAACTCCGATTCTGCTCAAGAGTTTCAGAAAAGAGATGGGTAAGACCTGCACCCGAGGAATTGAAGAACCTCGCCACCAGACCGCCCGTGCAGACCATCGTAATGCCGCTAGCTCAAGAGAAGAGATATTTGAGTAAAAGCTCCGACTTTACAACCTAGCTAAAGAGATCAGCACGAAGCCACCCGAAGCACTAACATGATCCTGCCGCGACCACTCCCATCATCACTGTCGATGATGCATTCGATCATTCATGCACTGCGGCGCCACCACCTTGCCGCCGCTGCTGACGGATTGAGACTTGATCGAGAGAGGAAGACAGGGACGGACCTAGCTAGTCCACTACGGCGACCGGAAATCCGATCCCCTCTCTGGCGCGCCTGAGACGTCGTCATCTCCCCCCGGCCGGCCGGCCAGCTGCCGGAACGACGACAGCCGGCCGTGCGCACTGTACGCAACGATTGAGCGTGCTCCGGCAGGGCCGTGTGTCGTGTTATCGATCGACAGTGCCGGTCGGCGGACGGTGGTCGTAAGATGCATGGAGTAGTGCGTACGATACGACGAACTGGCCGGCCTTGAGCTGGCGGACAACGGACACTCAGACACAGACAGATAGACAGGCCGTGGCCTACATCTATGTACATTGTTGGCTACTTGCACACACTGGATGCGCTTCAAGTACGTGGACATGCCTGTATCCAAGAGTTTGATTTCTTCCTGATACATGCATGCACCATCAAACTAATTAATCGTGGTTTTGCACAATATCCGGCCGGAGTACATGCATGCTCAGACATCACTCTGCAGTCATCGTTAATTAAGCCGATCGATCCACCCGCGGTAGACCAACGTCTCAATGATAACCCTCAAGTCTGCTTGACGTCAAACATTTGCATTAATTCAAACCTTGTCGCCCTCATCTATCTATCCATCCATCAGCAATGAGCCCAGCTCGTACCTTTTCCTTCCGTCACACCGGCAGGCAACGACCACATCGCTCATGTCCGAGTCTCCGCACCGATCCGATTCACCGTCGCTTTAAGCCGTTGTATATATATATATATTATTATCGGACGGTGAGCGATCCGTAAGGTTTTCTCAGTAGTAGTTGGTTAGCAATTAACCCTATATCCACTCTATTGAATGGTTTTAACAAAGTGGAATACATGGACTTCATCGAGAAACTACCATTCTCGTACAAATTCAGTAAAAAAAATCATGCCACAATCCATGGTCCAACAAAATATCATCCGAACATTACATCTGGTGAAGATGTTTGAAGATGTTCTCATCTATCTACCTCATGGATGAAAATACGGCCTCTCTAAACCATCTTCCATGGCACATTCATATTTTCTAAACCCTCCTTTTCATATTCACAAGTATTCCTAGGCTTCTCCCTGCTCTTACGTAGCAAACATATATAAATGATTTCTTCATATCTTAGGTGGAACCTTCCACTGTCAAAAGATAAGAAATACTATAGAGTTCGCAGCAGCATGACACTTATTAGACCTTAATAAATACAAGTGTTGGGTGCAGCTCTCTGTGATTCTACAATATAATCAGTACTTTGATACCTTATTAATAAATAAAAGTTTTTGTACTTATAGTATGTCTGTAAGGACAAATACACGAAGTGATGCGACGTGCTTACATAACTGGCTCTATCTTAAATCTCACGCGCTTCAAATTGCGAAAGAGGAGACGGACCGAGAGAAGGCTTTCATGAGTCAATATATACGTACATTCCAAGATCTCAGCTACCCCATCCGTCTATGTCATGGATGACACAATATGCCTTCAAAGTGCAGATCCTGATTCTCTTCCACATACGGGAGTGGATAAAAATACTATTAATGGCAGGTTCATCTGTCTCAAATTCTCCAAGAGCTCTCTCTTTCCCGTTCACACCACCAAAGCTTCCATAGTTTTGCCATATCTTAGTTGGAACCTTCCACGGTCAAAAGAGAAGTAGAGTAGAGCAGCATGACACAATAGACCGTCCGTTTATGATGGAACAATATACTACTCCTACGTCGTAAGCATTTCTCCTTTGAAGATCAAAGTAGCCTCAGATAACACTTCCCCCATGATTCATCTTCCAGCTGGTTCTGATTGATGGATTATTCAGAGGAAACCTTCAGGGTTTGATTTGGCAGGCACTAGTAATATACTACGCTTGTTTCGTTATCCGTCCACGCGTGTCACACGAAGCAATGCACTGGCTAATGTCTACCTAATTGACAGCATTACATAACCATAAGAGGAAGGTCAGTGTGGGGGAGTGGCTACCTCTTCAGTCTGGTGGAAAATACATGTGATGTTGATAAGCCGATGGTGGACTGGAGTCCTCGGTCGTGTGACAGGGATAAGCCCTGAGGGTTTTTTTTTTTTTTTATTTATTTTAAGCCCTGAGGGGTTTTCTGACTGCCAAATACAAATCGGACAAATTGCTTCACCGCATATCCCTGCACCAGATGATTATACTGGCCATGCAGTCTCCAGTCAAAATCATCTGTAGCTGACCAGCCCGGGTTCAGGTTGGACTAGTTTTTAGAGCATTTTTATGGTACCCTATACTGCAGGGATGAGGAAGCAGTATCGAAAACATCTGGCCGTTGATCTCTCTGGGTAATTTAGACTTTTCACATAGAAAGATTAAGGGTCAAAACAGGTCCGTGCTTTCCGTCACAAGAACTCCCATCTATGGCCGCCGCCGGAGAGCTCGCCCCCAACCTCTCGTCTCCCATCTCCCTGGCCGCCACCGGGACGGTCGCCCCCACCCTCTTGTCTCCCACCTCCCTGGCCGCCGCGGGAACGCTCGCCCCCACCTTCTAGCCGCTGGCCGCCATAGCCTGTTTGACCTCGCCGAGCTTGCCACCACGGCCGGTCCTCTCGTCGCCGAACTGGCCGCTAGCTCTCGCCTCCGCCTGAGCTTGGCGATTTGATCTCTACCTAACCCCTAGCTGCCTCCTACTAGCTAGTAAGTGTCGGTGAAGCTAGCTAGTATAGAAATTTTCTTTGGTATGAACAGTAGTTCACATAATGAGATCATTTGGTGCTGCATCAATTCTAGTCCATATTTGAATCATTACAAATTTCAGAATACTCAAACTGATATAATCTCTGAGATAACAAATCTGTAAAGCAGCACATAAAGCTTTCTTTTGACAGCCGGAAACAACCCATCAGTAGTTCATTTATGAAGTAGCAGTTCATTTTTTAAGTAGACTTGTAAGAAATATTGCAGTATTCATACTGAAAATGTGTTAGTTTAACAATCGGATTTGTAATAATTTTGTTTTGATTCTTCATTGCAGTGTACGGCATGGAGGACATTGTGGACAACGAAGACTATGATATGGTGGTCAATGAAACTTTTAGTGGCGAGGAAGAAGGTTACAATTTCTACAACGCATATGCTCGGTTGAAGGGGTTCGGTGTTAGAAAGGAAGAACTGACTAAACCACTATAATGTTACCACTGACAGAAAATTCAGACTTTTTTCATCTTCTGAACCTGATGCTTCTCCACCTGATGAGTAGCCCGTCGATGGTCAGGCATTTGAACCCCTTCTCCATCTCCGGCCAGCTCTCATGCGAGATCACGCTCTGGTTCAGGAACTGGAGGCCCCTCAGCGCCTCGCGGTTGTGCTCCAGTCCAGACGGGGCGCTGCTGCCGCCACTGGCGGCGACTTCATCATGGACGCGATGCGCCTCAGCTTGGTCTTGAGCCTCGACGACAGGCCGCTGGGGCCGGGTGTAGGTGGCAGGAGCGCTGCCTCCGACATCTCGCCGCCACCGCCATCCTTGACGATTTGGATGGCAACCTCGTCGGCGTCGCCCCACGACCTCCACGTACTCCTTCTCCTCCTTGAACCGCGTGCTCCGTCGGCTCGCGCTCTTGTCATGTGATACGTCTCTCTATAATTTCTTATGTTCCATGTTTATATTATACCAACTGCTACATGTTTTATATACACTTTATATGGTTTTTATGCATTTTCTGGGACTAACCTATTAACAAGATGTCACAGTGTCAGTTCCCTATCTTCTGCTGTTTTTGGTTTCAGAAAAGCTGTTAAGAAAATATTCTCGGAATTGGACAAATAAAAAGATAAAGTCCCTATTTTTCTCGGTAGCTTGCCGGAGAGGGGAATCATCACCAGGGCTCTACATCACCATGCCCGCCTCCGGACTGATGCGTGAGTAGTTCATCCTTGGACCACGGGTGCATAGCAGTAGCTAGATGGTTGTCTTCTCCTATTGTGCCATCATGTTTAGATCTTGTGAGCTGCCTATCATGATCAAGATCATCTTTATGTAATGCTACATGTTGTGTTTGCTGGGATCCGATGAATAATGAGTACTATGTCATTTGTTTCATAATATATCTTGTGAGTGCGTTTTTTATGATCTTGCATGCTTTCCGTTACTAGTAGATGCTCTGGCCAAGTAGATGCTTGTGACTCCAAGAGGGGGTATTTATGTTCGATAGTGGGTTCATGTCTCTATTTAATCTGGAGGAGTGACAGCAACCTCTAAGATTGTAGATGTACTGTTGCTACTAGGGATAAAACAGTATAAAGGATATTTGTGCTACTTACATTACACACTTTGCTTAATGCAATAATTTGTTTAATGCAATAATATGTTGCTTGCAACTTAATACTGAATGGTGTTGCGGATGCTATCCTGAAGGTGGATTATTAGTCTTAGATGCAGTTGGATGACGGTCTATGTATCATGTTGTAATGCCCAAATGAATCTCACACTAGACATCATGACTTGTATATGTATTGTTATGCAGTTCTTTATTCTGTCAATTGCCCAGCTGTAATTTGTTTACCCGCATGTATGCTATTATTATTTATGGAGAGACACCACTAGTGAACTGTGGACCCCGGTCCTTTTTCCTTAAACTGATAAAACAAACTACTGCAATCCTGTTACTTTCATTCTCTGCAAACAAACATCATTTTGCACACCATACGTTTAATCCTTTGTTACAGCAAGCCAGTGAGATTGACAACCTCACTGTTAAGTTGGGGCAAAGTATTTTGATTGTGTTGTGTGCAGGTTTCACGTCAGCTACACGCCAAGCTCTTTTCTGGCGCCGTTGACACCTTCAGAAGAACATTCATCTCCTACTGGTTCGATAACCTTGGTTTCACAACTGAGGAAAATTTGCTGCTGCACTACTTCATACCTTCCTCTTGGGGTTTCCCAACAATACCACCGTGTGCATCATCCTGCGGGTCCTTGCGATGGCGCTGTCGATCTTGCTGGGGAGAGAGCCTACTAGAGGGATTAGAGAAGGCCAATGGTGGGGGGACGGTGGCGGCGTCGAAGGGCCATGGAGTATGCGTATGGGGGCTGGGGGTGACCGGCGATGGAGGAGTGGAGAAGGGGATCGGGGGTGGGTGGTGCTGGTGCGCCGTGGTTGTAACCCTAGGTGAAGGGATCTTTTTTCCACGGGAGAGGAGGTGGCGGGTGGAAAACGGACGAGTTCAACTCCAATCTGATCTACCGAAATTGCCCTCCTGACAATACCGATGGTTTGATTAACGAGCGGTGCACGCCTATACTGCTCGCGAAATAGGAGTCAAATCCCACCAGTATGGATTCGCATGGGCTGTTGGATCCACAGATCGGCTCCCGATCGGAGCGTCTATATTTAACTCTGGGTACCGTAAAAGAGCTCAGTTTTTACTCTTTTTATTACGTATCAAAAGAGATTCCAACCTGGTAAGCCATAGATGGTAGATAAAGAATGGAGCTTTGGAGACACGATCAATTATAAACTGAGTGTCGAGTAAAAAATAGAGGAAACAGTTTTTCCCAACGGTAAAAATGAACGGGACCTGGGAAGAGTGGCCCGTAGATTTAGACTGGGCAGATATATAACGGCAGGGTTTCCAGAGCCATTTGCACAAAACACACACAGGCGCACGAATAATGTCTCTCGCCAACAAGAGGTTGCAGTTCTCAACATACACACACAAACACAAACACAAAAAAAGAACAAGAGATTGCATATGTTGAGATTTACTCCCTTCTCAAACCAATCGGAGGAAACAGAACTCTTGGCATTAACTTACATGCAACCAGTGACAATACTATTCCTTGTGTTGTGTCTTGCTTACACTGAACATGCAGGGAAGTCGGTAGGTACACCTCGCACTGTCACACTGACAGCCCTGCATGATACTACATGATGATGACTAGCTAATGCTCAACACAGCTGATACATCAGATTACGGTCAGCACAGCAACCAGTTCCGACAAAATGTGACGCCACGAGCTATGTATGATTCGATGACGACGCAGCTGCTACCAGTTATACTTGTCGGGCAGTTAGCTTCAGCGCTGTTCCTACATAGTTAGGCATCACTCTCAGCATGAAGAGGATCAGATGGTCAGGATCGGTGCCACTGCACTGAAAACAGGGGCGAAGTGGGATTTTTTTTATCTCATACTAGTAATATCAGACGGTACAGCGAAGCCTCACGGCTAGCGAACAAGGAATTTCGAGTGAGATGGTTAATTACTAGAACAGAGTTATGATTTATCGAAATTTCCAAGCAGGCGTCGTCACTCTGCCTGGCGGAGCATCGTCGTCGTCGATAGATTGTAGGAGGTCTTGGGCGCGTCTGATTTTGCGTGCTAGTTCCTCCACTTCCATCAAGGCCTCTCCAACGGTTTCAGGAGGCTGCTCAACTGAAGCGTGCGTAGTTTTTTTTCGAGAATACACCCTGGCAGGTGTAACGACTCTTGATGCATGCTCAGTTGAGGTCTTGAGCCTTTTGAAACTGGTGACACCTGATTTGCCATTGCTAAGGAGCTCATAAGACTCTCCTGAGTTGACCATTGGAGACGTTGGGTAGTCCGCTTGGCTGTTCGTGCAGCATTCGTCGATTTCGCCGGGTGCAGGTTGCTCTTTTGGATTGATGCCATCTGGAGACATATCAGGGTCTTCCCTCGTGCATTTTTCTGGTTCCTCCCCACTGTGTGTTTGATTTTTCATGCTGCACCGGCCATTTGTACTGGCTGGATACTTTACATCCAGAGAATCCATCACTTTCACCTCCGGTGCAACAGATGATCCATTCAAGCATTTTCGTATTTCCAGCTTCGGTGTGTCAAATGATCCATTCAAGCACTTCTGTACTTCCTTGGTACCATCATAAGATTGCTCCATGTCCTCATCTGAGCTGCCAATTCCTGTATCTGTATGCCAATAGTAGATAAATATTAATGTGCATTGCATAGACAGCTGCTCTAGTTCAGTTTAACTCTAGACAAACAATTCAAGGTGAACACCAAGTAGATTCAATTCTAAGAAATGTAACAGATGAAAACCTATTCTCAAACCGATGAAAACTAATCCCATTGTCACAAACTATCCTCAAACCAGTCCAGGCTGGTTTTCTTAAAATAGGTGGTTCGGAGTTCAATGGGCACCTTTTAGCCCCGTTCAGATTCATTTCACATGACCCAATAATGAAATCTTGAAAACTAAATTTGCTATTTTGAGATCTCCACATTCAACATGCCAAGGTATGTTTGGTTGAGATCATAGTAAACTTGCATGGCCATTGTGAAGTGTTTTAAGGGATGCTGCTACAATGGTTATTTTGCCTCAATGGGTTAAGGGTTCTAATTGATAAGGCTTGCCAGTACATGTCAGATTGCACTGCTGATCCAGGGGTTGTCGGTCGATAAGAGGGCTGGGGAGCTGCTACAAATGAGGACTCTGATGAAGACTGATAGGTAAGAAGATGAAGGGGTCATTTTTTTAAAGAGCACTCAGTTCAGGAGATGAGGAAGGCATTGGTAATCACTGGAAGCAAGTAGGAAATACTAGTCTCAGCATTTGCTGACTACTGTTAGTGGACAGGTGGTTAGAGTTATATCAACTCCTAAGGACAGAGATAAGTATATAATTCATTCAGGAAGATCCCTATTCACAAGGACAAGAGGCAGCTAAGCTAAGATTTTGATTACTTCCCTGGTGATGAGGCGGTGCATGTCAAAATATGACAGACTACCCCATCACAATTGAAGAAGAGCTGTACCAAAACCATATAGTTAACAGGAACTCAGCAAAATAGAAATACCTGGGTTCTTTGTGATCAAACGAGCAGTATACCAGCATTCACCAATTTCCTGGCACAATAAATAACTGTTAACTCCACACAAAAATAACGGAATGAATATCTATCTAATTGAATTGATATATTTAGTTACATAACTACCTAACACTAAATTCTCCTACCATGAAAAGCAAACTTCTTTCTTTATATTATTTCGATCTTAGAGAATTAACCAATTGGTAAGCCAACACATGAATAATCAAGGTTTCCAGTCTCATGATCTTAGATCTGATTATTTTAGGATTAACAAAGTAGCAGGATTGTAGGACCGAATTGTAAAACGTGAATAAAAGGTAGTGATAAGATGATGTCACAAATTTTCAACGTTGTCTCTGCTTGAAGTTTTGCTTTGTATTTCAGATCATTCAGTTAGTGAATTTCACACGATAAGGAAAATGTCTACTTGACATTGAGGTTTGGAACCAGGTAGCCAGCTCCGTCATACATTGCATTATTGCATACCGCTTAAGCAACTCTCTAGGGCGTGGTTTTTCCACAGTTTTTTTCTTCAAGAAAACACAAAAGCCTTGTGTCTCGATGCATTGAATGAAAGGAGGTTTCGTACAAAAGGCACGGAGAGGTCAACACCACATAGTTATCGACAGCCTACACGTAAAATCGGCTGGGAAGCGCCGGCAGCCCAGTTGCCCCTGCTAACGCCCACTATCTGGCCTCGACCTTGGTAGCGGCGAACAAGCTGGCAATGCTGGGCTGCCTCTTGTCGTAAGACGAACATGCTTCGATGCTTAGGATATTTCACGAAACATTGAATTATGATGCTGTTACCTGTGAAAGAGGAACGCTCCAACCATTTATGAGGGACCAATCAAGAGCTGGCCTCAGATCCTCAAGATCAGCATCATAGCATCCACCTTCACCTAATGGTATTTCAGGACAAGCTATCTGTAGACAAGCATCAAGTACAAACATTGTAATAGAACACATATTAAATGCATTTACCCAAACATAGCAGCAAACATCTGTACTGTAAAATATGCAATGGCGGATAGAAAAAGGAAGTAAAATTTTTAACCCTAACAAAAAAGTTCCAAAGAGGAAAATGTTACATTATGGACACAACAACAAACAATGTTTGCACCGAGACATTCAAATCCTTTGCTAGAAAAGAAAGCATTGCCTTCTTTCGGATGTCGTATCCCTCATACTTCAGCTGAGGTCGGTCTCATTTTATTTATCATCTTATAGACAAGAAATAACTGGTGCCTATAGTCTTACCACCACTGGCTATAACACTGATAAGTGGGAAACAGGCACAAACACCAGTAACACATTTAGTGACAGGTGTGATTCTCTAGTGTTACAAATGAGAATTTTTGTTCAAGAAATTTCTGTGCCTTAAGATTATGATTATTAAATGTTCAACTTTTTGTCCTTCTCAGATTCGTATTATCTCGGTGCATCGCCAGGACATATAAATATCTAGCACAATCTTTGTGCACATATAGCAAGCGCAACTTGAATTTAACATGTATGCAACGTTGGAAAATCATTTTTGGAGATACAACAAGCATAATAACTTGCGCAATCATTAAAGCAAATAGCGCAAGAATGTTCATCCAACCAATTTGGATACCAATGAATAATGATGCTAATTTGCTATCCTATCACTGAAAAATAATTAAGACGAGTTCAAATAACAGTGGATAGATATTCGGTTCCATCAACAAAGCAGGCAATTGCCATTAACCATATTAAATACTTACCTTAACTTTGTCATCATCGAGGAACTCGACAATTTTCCCAGTCCAGAAACAATCAGTGTACCACCAGTCAACTAAGTCACCTACTTTCCAAGGACTGCTTACAACTGCTACAACATCCAACTTCTGGCCAAGCTCGGGAATATCATTCTCCCAACACCACCGAGGAAAAGGAGGTCGTAACATGAGCTCCCTATTCTGACCTGCTTTCCGATTACGGCCCGATGCACGTAGCTCCCGCTTGTGGAGGGTCCGGGGAAGGGCCCGACCACTTTTGGTCTTTTGTGCGCAGCCTTTCCCTACATTTCCGCAAGAGGCTTTCCCTGCTTTCTGATTACGGCATTCTGGGAAAACTTCGTAGAGTCTACTCCAGCTCCTTTCTGCAGTAGATGAAAGGAACCATTTTAGACGTATATAGAACTAGTGCTCAGTCTCAGGTAATGTGCCGTTTACAGGTTTGTTGGCACAGCTTTACAGTAGTATGGTTATGCTAATGGATTATCAAACCCTTGGGTTTGATGCTTTTGGTACCAATATACATCTGAAGTTCCACACGTTGATACTAACCATCCAAGGAAGAAGGAACATTTATAGCGCGAAGTTACAACCGAGACAATGCACGTCATAGGCAAAGCATAGCCACGATTCGCTAAAGCATGCGCCGATTACATATGTACTATATAGCTATTTTAGGTATCCAGATACCATACCTGTACATGCACTCTGTATTCGTCAAGAGCCCATGCATGCAATGATGCAATACACGAGTTGCTACTCCTCCTAACAGTATGTATCACGCTTTACTCTTCCAACCTAAAGTCGAGCACTCAAGCTCATAGAAAATTGCTATGGTATATATTCGCTACTACACACTGGTGGTAGAACGGTAGCTATTGGAATCAAAACGCGGCAAAGAGTACTGGTAGGTTGAGCAGTTCTTGCAGTCAAATGAGGGTAGATTTGAGCCACAATGCTTGCTTGTTATCATTGAACTTTCGCTGTACTAAATCCCGCACAAATCATGAGGTTAATTGAGCCTGTTTTTTCAATATGTTAGTGCAGAAATTTGAGAAAGTAAACAATACTATCTAGCAAAAGAAACCGAAAGAAGCAGTGATGTCATATGAAAACACGCTCATCCCGGGTTCCTTTTCCTAGAGCAGGGCAAACCGGGCTATGGGCTAGAGCAGGAGCTCGAGGCCTCCGGGTGATCCTGCCATCCACCTGGGATGTGCATTGATTGTAATCTTTTGTTATACCCTTGCCTCCTTGTGGGCTGTAACGGACCCTACCTTTTCAATGCAATAAAGCGCAAAGCCTTTGCTCTATCTCGGAAAAAAATGTCATGTGAAGTACATTTTCCGTACGCTAAGGATAACATCTCATATGAAACGAGTCTGGCGCATACGCACATACAAGTCACTTTTGTTTACTTTTCCCCACTTAAGGCAGCAGAAAAATCACGGCTCATGGTTTTAAGTATAGTTTGCACTAGTTTCAACAATTTGGGTACTTGGTTCAGGGATTTAAATCCTTATCTGAATGGCCTGACTGATTTAGGTAGCCCAGAAAAAATAGGCGCATCTCCAGTGCACTGGAAGCTGGGTTTGCTGGAGCCCCTTTGAAATATTAACTTATTAAGTAGGGCAGACAATATATCAGTTTATAGCGTACATGCTGTAAAATTCAGGCCTGGTTCATCTGCCATCTGTCAAGCTAGGAAAAATGCACCTTGGCTAAGCGTAAGCTACAAGAAACGTATCCAGCTAGTGGAAAAGGAGCTAAGCTACAAACAAAACAAAAAAATCACCGTCAGCTCAAGATAGCCTCAACTATAAAAATCAGCATAATACTTCTCTTCAAAACAACTGGGCTAGAGAAGTAAGACAATCATGGAAATACACAAACACCAGGACAAAGCTAGCAGAGAAAACAACAAATTCCAATAAAAAGTAATAATGTATATTGGGTTCTCCATATGAAAAAATAACACATAAAGAAGACAAGGCACAAAATTATTGCTTACTTTCCTCTGGATAGTCTATATACTCCACCTGACACTTCATTTGTCCGTGCCTGATACGCATATCGCTGATCTGAAAGTAAAATTGAAACGATTTAGTAACAACCCATCACATTATATTACAAAAATCCTTTATCCAAAATAAAAATATGAATATGTAAGTTGGAACGCATGAGATGGATCATAACAAAATTAGATACGCAGGCTATTACTTAATAGTAAATTTCTTTAGAAACACACATTTTTTATCTTTTTTATTACTCAGAGATTAAAAAAGGATCCCTTGATAGTATACTTTGAGAACTGGGGGTTCTAACTCTCGGCTAGAATAATGCATCCCCAACTCAACCACACCACCAACAGGTGAATCTCCTCAACAAAATATGGAAGAGCACATCTCGGAGCTGATAAATGCCCATGTCGACACCCCCATGCACAGGCTGCGCCTTCTCTAAGGTGGAGTTTATGCCAAAAGTAACGCCGTGAAACCTTATGAATCCTGCTCTATAAGGTATGATCCTCATGTTTGGCGGTCCATTGTTAGTCACCAAGGTACGAACAAACACAGGACACATGTAATTATTTAGATCTAATCTGATCTTGATATGGTGGCCACCATGGACTAACTACAAGTACAGGTGTCACTCGTGTTGGTATATACATATGGGCAAGATATGACATGAAAAGAAGATTCTTCTCCTATAGGCATGTCCAACTAGTCCTACCAAGGATGGTATACTACTTGGCACTCTTACCATTGTCAGGTTTGACGAGCTACGGTATGGAACCAAGAGAGGAAAGAAACCATTCCAAGAGAGGTAGAGACAACAGTGACGTTTATATTCGAGACAATACATGCATAGAAGGAGATTTAGACAGTTGGAGGGTGTCAAATAGAAGGTTTTGGTGTTGCGGGTTGAAACTCTAACTTGGCAGAAAAAACATTTATGAGATAGTGCAAATTAGCAAACACAACAATGTCAGAGTTGAACCAGTAATCTCTCTGATACAATTCTCGATGAAGTGGAACACTGGAAATAAAGCTATAGAAATACATTATGAAATTTTGAGATTTTGATATAGTGACAACAGGGGTGAATAATGTCCTGTATAGAAGGGGTATAAACCAAGAAGAGTCCGCAGTAACAGAAGAGAGATGTATTTACGAGTATGAACACAGGATTACTAGTTCAACCTTGCAACGGAACCATGCACCTCTGTAACCGACATCGAAGGATCTTAACTCTACATCATCTCCAACTTTAAATGGAAGTATTAGATCCATTTTGAGGTCACCCAGCTGCACATATAAAAATTTGTGTCAAGAGCTCAGGAAGACTTAGTACAATCACATGGTCAGATAAAATGCATACATCATAACATCAACACACGGTTGAATAGTTTTATCATGTGGGGTAAGCGCCACCCCAACCCATCCAATTTCAGTTTATGTTACCCAACCATAGGCAAGCAAGAACTTAACCTCTTTGAAAGAAACTATTAGAGGGCTAGATATTGCAAAAAAAAAAAAAAAAAATCAAAACAGCTGAGTGTGCTCAACTGTAACTCACAGTAATAAGCACTGGAAATCACACACACACAGAGCAGGAGCAGCGCATAAACCTCATCACGGAACAATTAATATTCGGCAATTCCAAGCAGCGGAAGACTATGGGGGCTGCTGGACTATATATACCTGGGTCTGAATCTCTCGCTGTCCCAAGCCTAGGTGTGTATCTCCGACGAAACCTGAGAGAGATCGTGCTCAGAAACGAAACCGAATTGGCTCGAGGAACTAGTCTCAGCACGGACGGAAGCTATTGAAACAAGGGAGGGAGGGAGGGAGGGAGGCGAAAAGAACGATCAGATCCCCCGGCATTGAGCAGTGGTTACCTCGCCGGAAAGAAGGGGGAAAAGGGCCCCCTTTGCGGCCGATTTGATCCTCTCGCCGGCGGAGCTCAGGTGCGCCTCCTCCGGGCACAGCTCCCCGTGGTCGGAGACTCCTCAGGTGCGCCGCGCCGCGCCGCTCCGCTCCACCTCCTGCCGCTTCCTTCTCTGCTGCATTGGGTCCAGTCCAAGTTGAGCCAAACAGGCCCTACCAAGTATATCCCGGAGCTATATAGTTGGGCCATCGACACGGCACGGCCCGCATGGGACACAAAGCTTTCGGTTATTCAGTATGACGAGGTGGCAAAATCACAACGCCCCCTCCTGACGATGGAGGTTAAATTTTAGAAGCATCATGAACAAGATAAACACCACAACTTATTGCAGGTACATTGTCTTGTCTATACTTTTCTTATCTACATTGTCTAATCCACATACAAGATAGAAAAGCATCAGAAACAAGATACAAAGGTTCAAGATTAGACAACATCGCGACTTTTCATGATAAGCAAAGTAGTACAAAGGTTTCATTCGGTCCAACTGAACATACACAACACCTAAACACCACACTTGCAACGACACACATAAATTCAATATCTTGCACCTAATAGACACCTAATCAACATCATCTCCACACTTGCAACAACACATTTTTTTTCCCAGAATGAACATCGCACCTACAACTTATTGTAGGTACATTGTCTTGTCTATACTTTTCTTATCTACATTGTCTAATCCACATACAAGATAGAAAAGCATCAGAAACAAGATACAAAGGTTCAAGATTAGACAACATCCGACTTTTCATGATAAACAAAGTAGTACAAAGGTTTCATTCGGTCCAACTGAGCATACACAACACCTAAACACCACACTTGCAACGACACACATAAATTCAATATCTTGCACCTAATAGACACCTAATCAACATCATCTCCACACTTGCAACAACAATTTTTTTCCCAGAATGAACATCGCACCTACAATACATATTAACGACACATTGGCCACTAAGAACTTCATCAGAACCACAACCTCTCTCCCCAACCCGATGAGGCAGAAGCTTGATGCTTGCTCATCCCAATCATGGCAGTTTCGATTCCCCTCGTAGGCAGTCCTTCCATCTTCTTCCGCTATAACATTTAGGTCCTCCCTCCTCTTCTATGCAGCCCGGCTTACAACCACAACAACATCACTATAGAGTATGTTGCGCTCAATAAGGTAGCCAACATACTCTAACTCACAATGCTAGAATTTTCGCAAGTTTTCTTTGTAAACAATAAGAAAAAGTGGTTAAAGATTTCAAAGTTCCGGTCTCAGAATCCAACTTTTTAGCCTCAAATCATCAATATGACAGCTCAACTTATCCCATGCTTCATGCGTTTGTAGAAGAGTTGTCTATCGTGTGTGTCCTTCGTTGGCTCGAACCATCTCACCCTCTTGCCACAGTCAGGGCAGGGTATTAGGGCACGAGAACTACGTTGTGGCGGGCACCGGAGCATACATAGCTAGTAGTAGACATACTGCCACCGGCAACAAATTCGGGGGACAATGGCGATGGCGACCCGTATGGGAGAAGTGAGGCAAAGTTTTGATAAAGGGGATTAGGGACTTGGGTGGTCTGAATTTGATGATTTTGCTTGCTGGCCATCTCATAAAAACCACCCCATACTAGATAGCCTATGTGTAGGACTAGGTGGGTCACCATATGCATCATACGGTAATCACGTCGCATCAACTCCAGTGACCGTAACAAGGTATTCCATAGCACGGTGACCATGTCGTATTTCTGAGATAAATATAAGTATCACTAGTGTATTTAATTCAAATAAATAAATAAATAAATAAAAGCACAGGATTCATCATCCCCCGGGATGATGGAATGCGATGAGAAAGATTCTACACGTTTGGACTAACTTTCAACGTGCTTGCCTTGCAATTAGGGGTGGGCATAAAAAACCGAAAACCGAACACCGAACCGAACTAACCGGAACCGAAACCGAATACATCGAAACCGAATTAACCGAGAGCAATTTCGGTGCCTAAATGTGATTAACCGAATTTTAAAATGTTAATTCGGTTTTGAACCTCAGTTAACCGAAAGAACCGAATAAATCGAGATATACAGACAGATAACACAGAAAGTGAGTAACTTGCTTTTCTGGGCTAAAAGACTTGCAAAAGCCCACCAGCCTAGAAACATGCAGGTACGCATTGATCCAAACTACTACAGGCTACAGCCCCATATGCACGTACTCATGTCATACTAGTCCATCGATCCATGCATTCACGATTTCTGTTCTATGTGTACGTATGGATGCTAAACATCGTGTATTCTTGGTTTTTGTTTAGACCATTCTTGGTTTCTTTTCTACACATGCATTTACGATGCTTGGTGGCCATGTATTTAATTCAGTAATACGTTGTTACTTCACTGGTGTTAGGCTAATTCGGTTTAAAACCGAAAACCGAACCGAATTGACGATTAACCGAACTGCCGATTATTGAAAAAACCGAAACCATTTCGGTGCTTATTTCTCATAAACCGAATTATTGAAAAACCGAATAAACCGAACCGAATTTCCGGTTAAAACCGAATGCCCAGGCCTACTTGCAATGACGTATGGGGTTTGTTGGTTGGTTGACTTGGCCGAACAAACAAAAACAATGGAACAAACGAAAGGACAGGCCACCCATGAGATAAAATAAAATTGGTACTAGGACGTTGGAGAAGCCAAACGAGCTTTTGCCCTGTCCCGGATTTGGTATTATAGTGTAGCCTGCTGAATCGAAAGGCCATTTCTCATCTGCCTTCAAGAACAAACAATTAAAGCATGGATATTTTTATGTTTTCAGGATAATTAATTATGTGTATGTATGTATATCTCAAAAAGTACTCCCTTCTATCCAAGTCGTAAGACATGCATGCGGATTGTTGTACTACCTAAGTTATAACAGACTGGAGGAAGTAATTGTTTTGTGTTTGCTCGGCTAGACATACATACAGTATCACTTTACGAGACACTAAGACGGACGACCATAATTATTTTTGTTTGCGTGACAGACAAACAAGTGTTGAAATTAGAGTTAAGTACCGGCCAAAAGAGCAATAATTTGATACATCCAGCTCCAAGTCCCACTAAACAATTCAAATTTGTCCCAAGCAAGAGAACGCAGAGGGGATAGCACGAACATGCTGTGTCGGACCACTAGGCTGTTTTCCTACACGCACCCTTATATTGCACCAAGATAGATCAAACACATGGCCTTTTTTCTCTATAATGGACTCTTGCTTGTCCTTTTATTGTTTCCTTTATATATATCTTTTGTGCTTGCATTTTCCCGCAAATTTGCATTGCTCTAGAAACTACACTTGGAGTAGAAGGTCACACACACATGATTCAACGAAACAAATATTGACACCAAGCTCTCGCGATGTTGAGCCAGCAGCCAAGACCCGCGGGATAATAGTTTTCTACACATCGAGGATTGTTACGTAAATAGCTATAATTAAACGGGGTTTCAGAATTAGTTGTGGGCTCCCATAGTTGACACGCAGTTCCACCACTTGTGAGGGTGAGGCCCAACGACACGGATAATATTGTTGACAACAATCACACAAAATATGTCATATATACTAGTTCCATGCTCACATTGTCTTTTCTCTATCCCATCACATGTCAATATAATCAAATGAAAGATGACTTGGTGTTGAGGCGGTGCGTGAGTACCCTCCAATTAAAGGGCGTATACAATGTCATTATCGGAACACATAAAGAGCAATGAGAGTGATTTGGAAACTTAAAGGATTTGTCCAAACCAAAAGTCAATTGGAAGCCCCAAAAGTCAACCACCAGAAAGACGACCAATTTATTTCTTCTAAAATTCAGAAACCACTTTTATGCACCAAAAAAAAATCCATGTTCTACCAGGAAAGCAAGCTCAAATGGATTTATATGGATTTAAACGATGAATTGACACGGTTGGGTCACGGGATAATGCCTCTCATAATCACATTAAGAGTCCCTTGGCAAGCACCCAACACATGTCGAAAAGTGTCAAGAACAAGAAAACACATGTAGAAAAAACATAGTGTATTGCAAAAAAAAAATGGCATGAACAGTGGGTGGCCTTAGCGATAACGCCAGCTCATCGGCCCCACGAAAATGGCCAGTCACTGACCACGTGGGGCCAGGTCAGATCCCCGCGATGGCATTGGCCCATTTGGTTTTTGGCCCCGGCTCCAAGAAAGAAAAGACATCCGCTCCACCATTTCCGCCCGCGGCGGCGCCCAACCCTACGGTCACGCCTGCCCACCACGCGTCTCCGCTCCCGGAATATATAAGCTCTGCCTACCCCGCGCCCCGCTCTGACCATTCCCCCACCTCTCTCCGATCCGCTCCCGGCCATGCCTCCCCTCGCCTCCTCCCTCCTCCTCTCCCGCTCCGCCGCGGGACCCCGGGTCACCGCCGCCGCCGCTGCCGCGATCTCCAAGCCCGCCCTCGCGGAGGCCGCCCCGTCCCCGTCCCCGTCCGCGCCTGCTCTCCCCGCACCGCGCCGCGGCCCCTCGTCGCCCTTCGCGTCTGGCCTCGCGGGCCGCCTCTTCGGCGGCCACCGCGCAGCCACCCGCTCCTCATCATCCGCCGCCGCCATCTTCGAGCGCCGATTCGCCTCCGCAGGTAAGGAAGGGACCACCCCGACCCCGACCTCGACCACCACCGGGGCTTACCCAATCACCGTGTCCGTCTGTCGCTAACGAGGCATCCGTCCGTCTGCTTGTTTGTTTTGTTGTTCCGCAGCGACCAAAAACTCCTACGACGAGATCCTCACCAGCCTCGCCAAGCCGGGAGGGGGACCGGACTTCGGCAAGTACTACAGCCTCCCGAGGCTCGCCGATCCGCGGATTGGTGAGTCCGACCTCCCCACCATTTATTTCGGCCTCGGATGCCTTCATAAGTTTGTGCCTGCTGTGTGTTTGTTGAATCGAGAATCTAACGAGTCCCCACTAAGGGCGATGACGCTTCCATCTCTTTCGGCCTGTTTGTTAGTATTTGTTATGATTTGGACTGAGCGAATTGTTTAGCCCTCTATGGCGATTCGTACTTGTCCCTGATCTGCTCTCCTGTTGGATAGTTTGCAATGTTGGTTCAATTTGGGTGCTCGACGTGTTTCCACGGGTGAAATTGTCAAGTCTGATGATGTAATTGCTCTCTGGATGCGTCCACTGTTCTCCTCATGTCTGTTTTTGTATATGTCTGCCTATATCGCTGAATTGTTCTGTCAAACGATTCAACATTTGATCCATTTACTTTTTCATCAGAGCGGCTACCCTACTCCATAAGGATCCTTCTCGAGTCGGCGATCAGAAACTGCGATGAGTTCCAGGTCACCGGGAAGGACGTCGAGAAGATCCTAGACTGGGAGAACAGCGCCACCAAGCAGGTCGAAATCCCCTTCAAGCCAGCCCGTGTCCTCCTCCAGGTATGCATCCTCCCATCATCTCCACTTATTTTAATCATTCCATGAATGATGATGTCCAGCTGCTGTGGGAAGAATAAAGGCGAGTGGGGGAAGATTCGAGTCAATAGCTTTTGATGGCAGGGAATAGTGGAAATGGAGGTCCACCTTCCTATCCTCTCGAGAAAGTGGACTTGTCCCCATTTTATTTTATGTTCCGTGATTGCTGCCGTCCTTGCGTTGTTTAAATATAGTCATATGCCCCTGTAGTCATCCTTATAAAATTTGCTGCTTCGTCATCGCATATCATTATTCTAATGACAATTATTAAAGTCAACACTTGCTATTTTAGTATGTCAAGTGGTAGGATATATTGCTTATTTTATTCCTATGTTTGTTGTCCGATGAGATGTTTGATGATTAGAATCTTCGTCCTGCTTTCTGAAGTGGTTCAGTTTATTCACTTTAACCAATTTTCTCTGTATACAGGATTTCACTGGTGTCCCAGCAGTTGTTGATCTTGCTTGTATGAGGGATGCTATGAGCAAACTCGGCAGTGACCCGAACAAAATTAATCCTCTGGTGAGTTTATAGACCAGTGGTTATATGACCTACCTTCTTGTCTTCATAACTTCTTGAAAACATGCTTGACATGTGTCTTTGATGGACTGTGCCGTTAGTATCCCACATTTTGACATGCGATGTTACAAAAATTAAATAAGTGAGAGCTTTTTTTATTAAATAAGTGCCCGAACACACTTAATCCTCTCGTGAGTTTATAGACCAGTGTTTACATGACCTACCTTCTTGTCTTTATAACTTCTTGGAAATATGTTTGACATGCTTCTTTGATGGACTGTGCCGTTAGTATCCCACATTTTGACATGCGATGTTACAAAAATTAAAAAAGTGAGAGCTTTTTTTAATTAAATAAGTGAGAGCTTATGTTTTCATACTGTTGACAACTAAGTTACCTAGCTCGACCATATCTGTTTAATGAACTGCTGCATTGACTGATGGATTTCTGTTGTTAATATGCCTTGGATATTTTGCCACCTACAGTATTCTGGATTTCTGATAGCATCTCTGTGTACCCTAGTTCACTATCATCACAACTAACAATCTACCGTCTCATCTTGTTTAATCATTTAAACAATACTAAGTTACAATGTGTGATTGTGATGAAATTCTGAATTCATATGTTTTATTGAACACCGATCATTCATGCCTTTGTGACTTGCTAGTGCTAAATCTTGTGGTTTGCCCTTAGTCTATCATCTCATTCCAGGTTGTCCAACTAGGGTATGTATTCTAGTTAGAGTTTGGATGATATGTTTGTAAGCTCTTAACTGTAGCATCTCAATATCGTCAAATTGATTCTAGGATAGTTTTCAAAAGATAATCCGTATAACTTTTCCCCTCCAAATGGGGGCTAGCGCAGTCAACTACCGCTCTCTTTGTCAACTGACCCCCAGAGGGTAGCTTATCATGGCAGTTTTTTTTCGCTTCTATCTTTGTGCTGTTGCTGATATTGCTGGATGTATATTTTTTCAGGTACCTGTAGATCTTGTTATTGATCATTCAGTACAAGTTGATGTGGCAAGATCGGAAAATGCTGTTCAGGCGAATATGGAGCTTGAATTCAGCCGTAACAAGGAACGGTTTGGGTTTTTGAAATGGGGTTCAACTGCATTCAATAACATGCTTGTTGTTCCACCTGGATCTGGAATTGTCCACCAGGTATTTTAACGAAACGATTATTTTGCTATTTTGAAATTTTCCTGTGAATTATTTCCAGTAGTGAACACTAATAACAATTCGGCAATTTCCATTTTTAGGTGAATCTTGAATATCTGGCCAGGGTCGTGTTTAACAATGGTGGGATCCTTTACCCTGACAGTGTTGTCGGCACTGATTCTCACACAACTATGATAGATGGTCTTGGTGTTGCTGGATGGGGAGTTGGTGGTATAGAGGCAGAAGCTACAATGCTTGGCCAGGTGAAGTTTATATCTGTTGCTGACAAGTTTTTATGATAGTGTTCTTGCAATGACCTATGCTTTTATGTCTCGGACCCCTCTTCATACAAGAAGCTGTGTGTTTAGGCGGTGTGGTGTTGGGATCACTCATTTATGTGTATTATCTGAACTGAACGTGGTTTTTTCTGCAGCCAATGAGCATGGTCTTGCCAGCAGTTGTTGGTTTCAAGTTATCAGGGAAGCTGAGGAATGGAGTTACAGCCACAGACTTGGTTCTAACAGTAACTCAAATGCTTAGGAAACACGGTGTCGTTGGGAAGTTTGTTGAATTTTATGGTACCCCTCATGCGGTCTTTGTTCTTATATCTACGTCATTTTCTTTTACGAGCTTCTCTAATGTTGCATACTATTCAATTTCAGGGGGAGGTATGGGTGAATTATCACTGGCTGATAGGGCTACCATTGCAAACATGTCACCAGAATATGGTGCAACTATGGGTTTCTTCCCGGTTGATGCAAAGACATTGGACTACTTGAAGCTAACTGGCAGAAGCGATGATACTGTATGTTATATGTCGTGATTGCATTTGATTTGCATCTTAGCTCCACATGCATCTTAACTTCCTAGTTTTTGACGGTTTGCATTCTTTAGGTGGCCATGATAGAGTCTTACCTGCGCGCCAATAATATGTTTGTTGACTACAGCCAGGTGATTGTCTACTTTACCTGAAGATAATTCGTTGTGGTATATGTTATTTATTTATTTGCTTATAATACTGATACTTCTGTCAATGTAGGTTCAACCTGAAAGAGTGTATTCATCTTATCTGGAACTTGACTTGGATGAGGTGGAACCATGTCTGTCTGGACCAAAACGGTAATGTACCTGGGTAACTCTTATCCTTGGCATATGCGTGTCCTCATTCATGACTAAACTAAAGATATTGTCAACAGGCCTCATGATAGAGTGACATTGAAGAACATGAAGTCAGATTGGCTTTCTTGCCTAGACAACGACGTAGGATTCAAGGTAAGAATTCACTCTGTTGATTATGGCAATTCTCTCCCACTGCGATTCTTGTGCCACTGCCGCCGTCCTGTGCGAATAACATGTTGATTAGAATCCACAGTTCTACTCCCTCTGTTTTTTAATATAAGATGTTTTAGCTATTGCACATGTTGTCTAGATACACACCAAAATGAGTGAATATGAACACTAAAACATGTCTAGATACAAGTTTGGAATGTGCATGTGGCAAAAGGCTAAAACATCTTATATTAAAAAATGGAGGGAGTAGAACATTACACAGAATACATATGCAAACAGTTTATACCTGCCAATTTCCTTTACTTTATTTCCCCTTTTCCTTCTTCTATGCTCACTACCCTGTATTTTTGCAGGGTTTTGCCGTCCCCAAGGAATCCCAGAGTAAAGTTGGCGAGTTTTCTTTCAAGGGGACGCCAGCAAAGATAAAGCATGGAGATGTTGTAATTGCGGCTATCACCAGTTGCACCAACACATCAAATCCTAATGTAATGCTGGGAGCTGCTTTGGTTGCCAAAAAGGCGTGTGACCTTGGCCTTGAGGTTCGTCCCTTGACTACGTCTTCAACTTTAAAATTAAACTTGCTCATTTTGTTGCTATAGCATATGCTATTGAAAAACATAAGAGGAACTCATGTTGGTAGTTTATAACTTTATATCCTCATGTGCAACATTTTCCAATTAAGATGGGATTATTTTGACGACCAAAGTAAAGTTATTGCAGCCTTTTCTCTTATTATGGGTGAAGGGTTAAGATTTAATTTGCTATTTTCTATCTATGTTCTTACAATTTTCAATAGCCAACTGTTGCTTTAGTCTAACATTTTTGGCGTTGATTAGGTGAAACCTTGGATTAAGACAAGCCTTGCGCCAGGTTCTGGTGTTGTGAAGAAGTACTTGGACAAGAGGTGACTCTTGGTTCCCCATATTCAGAGTTTTCTTTTATTGGGAAGCATTTGTTAAGTTTTTCCCTACATCTTCCTATGCAGCGGTCTGCAGAAGTATCTTAACCAGCTTGGCTTCAATATTGTTGGCTATGGTTGTACAACCTGCATAGGAAACTCTGGAGATCTTGATGAATCCGTAGCTGCTGCGATTACTGATAATGGTGAGATTGACACTACTGGATGAGTAAGCCTTGCAATGTTGCAATACAGTTCATTGTACTCACTTTTCCTCTTTTCAGATGTTGTCGCTGCTGCTGTGTTGTCTGGAAACAGGAATTTTGAAGGACGTGTACATGCATTGACCCGAGCAAATTATCTGGCTTCTCCTCCATTGGTTGTGGCCTATGCCCTTGCTGGCACGGTAAGAGAACATGCACTTCCCAAGATTTAAACCTCTGTATATTATTTTGAACTGTGGAAGCACTGGAACAAATCAAGAATGTCACCATTTATCTAATGCTACAACTTGGACTTGCCAATATAATAATTTGTTAGTGTCAGGAGGGTCAGGGCCTACTAAGCTGACCTGTTCAAATTTCTGCCTAATTGTTCTTCTGTTTTTTCTTTGCTAAACCATTGAACTACTGGAGCGAATCAATAATTTGTTGTTTGTGTAATGCTACTACGCGGATTATTTTTTTGATTTTCTTTGCTAAACTGTGGAATGTGCTGCAGGTTAACATTGACTTTGAGAAAGAACCAATCGGCATCTCCAAAGATGGGAAAGAGGTTTACTTCAGGGATATTTGGCCTACCACTGATGAGATTGCTGAGGTTGGCACTGCAACCTATTATTTTGTCATGTTTACATATTTGATTTGGGATCTTTTTCATAATTAAGCTATTAATTCTTATAGGTTGTCAAGTCAAGCGTGCTCCCAGACATGTTTAAGGGCACATATGAGTCAATCACCAAAGGAAATCCAATGTGGAACGAGCTGCCAGTATCAGCAAGCACTCTCTACCCATGGGATCCAACATCAACATACATCCATGAGCCTCCTTATTTCAAGGATATGACAATGACCCCTCCTGGGGCACGGCCCGTGAAAGATGCGTATTGTCTTCTCAACTTTGGTGACAGTATCACAACTGATCACATATCCCCTGCCGGAAGCATCCACCCAGACAGCCCAGCTGCCAAATTCTTGAAGGATCGCAACGTTGAGAGGAAAGACTTCAACTCATATGGCAGTCGAAGAGGGAACGATGAGATCATGGCTAGGGGAACTTTTGCCAACATTCGTCTTGTGAACAAGTTCTTGAAGGGAGAGGTTGGAGCAAAAACCATCCATGTTCCATCAGGGGAGAAGCTTGCTGTTTTTGATGCTGCTATGGTATGGAGTCCATTTTTTCCTTTTTAGTGATGCATAACAAGCGTTCAAAACTCTCATTTTATTTGCATTCCTGTGTTTTTTTTGACAGAAATACAAGGATGAAGGGCATGACACTATTATCCTGGCTGGTGCCGAGTATGGCAGTGGAAGCTCTAGGGATTGGGCCGCGAAGGGTCCAATGCTGCAGGTAACGATTCTTCCTCCATAATCTCTTCACCTACACATGATATGACACTAACTGCCACTAACAATGTCCGTTTTCACTTGGTGACTGCAGGGAGTGAAGGCTGTGATAGCCAAGAGTTTTGAGAGGATTCACCGTAGCAATCTCGCTGGAATGGGTATCGTCCCTCTATGTTTCAAGGCTGGGGAGGATGCTGACAGTCTTGGCTTGACTGGGCATGAGCGCTACACTGTCCAGCTTCCGACCAACGTGGATGAAATCAAGCCTGGCCAAGATGTCACAGTCACAACCGATGATGGGAAGTCGTTCACTTGCACACTCCGCTTTGACACTGAGGTACAGTCCGTTCTCTCCTCTGCAGCATTTTTCTAGACCAATGTTCATCCATCTATTGTGATTCCTGATGATGCGTTTGCTGATTAATGTTCAGGTGGAGATCGCATACTACACCCATGGAGGTATTCTACCATACGTCATCCGAAAGATTGCTGCCGAGCAATAGAGCGTGCTGCTGAGACGAGCAAAACTGTAATTCTTGTAAACAGTTTCTTTAGCAAACTCCTATTTGAGGAATCACCCCCTCAAATAACATCCGAGAGATCTGCGGAGAACTTGGAAAATTTTGAGCGCGTAACGACGTTAGATGATCATCATCGCCCGGTTTTCTGTTCAATGCACGGTGTTAATAATATGCCGCACAATTGATGAGACACTTTTTGCATACTGTAAAGTATCTTCGTACACTGGAGAGTGGAATCTGGTGATGGATTGAATGACATGTCTCTGTACTCAGCTATCTTTTTGTTTTGTTTTGCGAAACTGTACTCAGGTATCTTGTGCATGTTCTGTACTCAGGTATCTTGTGCATGTTCTGTTTACATACGCCTACAACGTGTACAACTTTCTGTTGAAATTAGCATCATGTATGATCGTTTAATGTCCTACGTACGTAGGACTGAGTAGGGAACCATGGTAACAGTCCTACGTACGATATTTCTCAATGTCAGACGTTTAATGTCGTACGTGTAGCACTGCTGGTAAAAAAAAAGGTAGGGTGGGAAACCGATCTGAGTCAAGTTTTCCAGAAAAGTAGGGTTTTCAATAGATCATGTTAGGATTTTGATAGTCTTATTTTTTATCGATGGAGATGGCATCATTTGTAATAAGTGATTGTTGGCTCATCGTTCGAAGGTGAGAACTTCCTGTCAATGGTTGTGTTAAAAGGTTAAATATACCTTTTCAGATCTTGGATATTTTCTCACGGTTGTCATGAGGACTCGTAATATTAGCCACAGCTGCTACGTTCTCCTTGACAATGGTGATTCCTACTCTTGGTCTCAGCGATGTTGACTACCCTATTCGGTTACTTTTATCTGAAATATGTTATTTGTCCTGGCTGCTACGTTCTCGAATCTCGACAATGGTGATTCCTATTCGTGGCTCTCAGCATCCTGTTTGGTTACTTTTCTTTGAAATACTGTTATTAACACTTTTAAAGGTGTTGGTTGATTAATTTAATGGACGTGTGCGTGCACGTAGCATCGGTGTTGCGCCTCAAAATTAAAACTATGAGAGAAACTTGGAGTTTATCAAAAAGTCTTGAACGCAGCAGACTCCACATCGACCGATGTCAAAGCAACCCTTCACGAAGCAGAAAACGTACAGCTCATTCCGAAAGGAGAACGAAACGTACAGCACACTCCGGAACAAAGCCAGTCGTCGGTCGGTCGGTCGGTCGGTTTGCAACCGCCTTGCCTTCCCGTGGCTCCGTTGTTTTGGGTTCGACCGCACCCGCACCCGCACCCACACCCACCCAACCCGAGCGCCGCCTTCCCTCGCCGGTTCCCCCCAAATCCCACCCCCCCCGATGGCGGCGACGGACAGCGAGGACGTCGACCACTACGAGGTCCTCCGCCTGCCGTCGGGCGAGGAGGGCGCGGCGCTGAGCCTCGACCAGATCGAGAAGGCCTACAAAGCTCAGTCCCGTCTCCGTCACCCGGACAAGCGCCCCGACGACCCCGGCGCCACCGCCGACTTCCAGACCCTCGGCAGCTCCTACAAGCTCCTCCGTGACGAGTCCCTCCGCAGGCAGTTCGACGCCCGCCTCCGGGGCCGCCGCGAGGCCGCCGCCCGCGCCGCCGCCACCGGGGTCAAGCGCCGCAGGGCCGTGTCCGACCTCGAGGAGCGCGAGCGCGCCTTTGCCGCCGGTGGCGGCGTGGCCCTCGACCCCGATGAGCTGGCCAGGAGAGAGGATAAGCGCAAGGCGGCCGACGTCAAGCGCGAGCTGAATGAGTTCTTCAACAGGAAAAAGTCCGTCGCCTCAGGCTCCGCTTCCACCTCGGTAATATTATGATTGCTGTTTATTCAATACCTTCGTTCGTTTCTTCGTACCCCTCAACTATTGGTTAAGAGTGATCCTCGATCAGGTGGATAGTGTCTGCAACTGCAATTTTCACCTTAGATAGATGTCTGCATGTGGAGTTGAGGACGTACCACTAAATTTGTGGATTAACAAACAAAACAGGATTGGTAAAAGTTTTCATCATCCGGAGTAGCCATGTGGTGACCATGTCAAGATTGTTCAGCGTTAGATATCTTCCTTCCAGACATCATACCTTTGTCTGATTATATTGAAGAAAAGGGGCATTTGGCACGTTTCTCTGCCTTACTGTCAAAGTAGAATTTAGGATTACGCAAGATTATGTGCCTAAATGTGTGATGCAAGGGACTTGTCTGCTTGTGTTATTTGTGTTGGTCCTGACCACAACTTGGTAAATTCCCTTTTAGGCGCATGGAGATAACACGGGTGGAACTCCAGGTAACGGAACCAAGACTGACACAGGGAAGGTCTTGAAGGTTTCATGGGAAGGGGGTGCAGACTACTATACTGCTGCAAAGTTGGAAGAGATCTTTAAGCAATTCGGCGAGGTGGAAGACATTGTGATCAAGACCAGAAAATCAAGGAGCAAGGGTTCCGCAATTGTTGTCATGGCTTCCAAAGAGGCGGCAGTAAGTCTTATTTCTCTCTATTTTTTTCCCGTCTTTGAGATTTTTCTCCACCTTAACTAAAAGTCCCGGGGAGCAAAATTATAGATTTTGAAATAGCACAGGATGATGATTTCGTTTTAATCCACATAAAGACAGGTGTCCATAGGATAATTCTACTCAAAATCATAGATGTTGAAGGAGCACATGATAATGAGTTTGTTCTAATCCGCAGGAAGATAGATGTCGGTAGGAAACTTTTACCCAAAATCACAGATCTTGAAATAGCACTTGATAATGAGTTTGTATTAATCCGCAGCAAGATAAGGGTCCATAAGAATTGTCTACTAAGCGTCCATGTCTATGTTTAATAGTTACTCGTGCATGCCACATTGCTTGCTCTATTTATGCTTCAATACTGATGCCATTTGTGTAATTTCTAGTCCATGTTGTGGAACTTTACCAAGCTATATTCTTTGTCTCGAATTTGATTACATGATTTACTTCTGTGGCTAACTGGTACTTGGTGATCTGTTAACAGTGAACCGCACTGAAGAACCATTTTTTCCCACTAAAAACTAAGAGCACAGATGTTGAACTAGAACATGATAACAAGATTGTTTTAGTCTGCAGAAAGATAATAGGTTCATCAGAAATGTGTAATCTAAATGGTAGACCACAGCAACATAGGAGTCCATAAGAATTTTATTACTAAGTTGCCTATGTTTAATAATTAATCGTGCATGTTGCTTGCTTGCTCTGTTTGTGCTTCAATACTGATGTCAGTTATAGTCCGTGTTGCTGAACGTTACCAAGCTGCATCATCTGTCTTGAAATTGATTATTTGTTTTAGTTACATGGCTAACTAATGCTTGTTGATCTCATAACAGCAAACCGCGCTGAAGAACCATTCTGTGTACAATGTCTTCCTGGTGCCATTGATGGTTGCTCCGGTTGAAGGATCGGCTGGGTTACCAGCATTCGCAACTCCAACATCTGAACCGAGGGCCAGCAATATTGATGGAACTGGACTCAGTGATATGGAAGCATCGGTGTTCCGAAAACTTCAAGAGGTACTTAAATGAAGTTTGAAACACATTTTTCATTGCAACTGTTTTGGTTCTTCTGTTTTCACTGTTTTTGTTAAAATACATATTCACATGTTTCGTGGTTAATGAACAAAGAAATCCGTTTTAGAATTCTATCTAGTTTCTCTTACAATGTAGTTTGCATATGTGTTGTGATACACACATAATCATGTAATATGCATTGGGCAGTGTGTCGAATCGATGGAACTTATAAATTCCTTGTTTGACTATGCAGGCCCAGAAGAGGAAGCAATGTCGATAATTGGTGCTCTGTGGAAGATGAGCTATTAACTTACAGAGGATGGAAGATGAGCTATTAACTTACAGAGGACATTTGTTGTCACAAGGAAGATGACCTGATAACTTACAGAGGACATTTGTTGTCACAAGTCACAGCATCCAGTTAAGAAGTCAGAATAATTTCCAGTAGTTTTTGGCTGATATATTGTTGTGAGTTACTCAGATGCTGGACCAAATTTGTGTCCAATTACTGTCGTTGCGCGCTTGTGCTTAAACTATGTACCATAGCAGGTTTTATTTGGGTGTATTTTGTCTTAGATTAGATACTACAGGCTATGTCAGTGTCTGATGGTGCAATATGATTGCAATCTACAGCTCATGTGCAAGACGTGAAACATTGCCCAAACTGATCTTTTGGAGATGTCAAACTTCCCCTTTGCTCTGATGAATCTGTGTGCTGGCCTTCGTGCCATGCTTTGATATTCAATGTGCGCTTTGTGGTCTTTGGTTTGCTTGATCTCGATCTGTGGCAGCTGGGATTTTGTTCTCCTACTGCGTCCATTATGTTAGTCTAGATGCTACATGAACTGCTCGATTTGGCTACTGTTAGTTCGTATATTTGAATGAATTCATATTGAATTTAATCTAGTCAACACTAGTAGTTAGAACAGATACTCCCTCCGTCCAATAAAAGATGTCACACTTTCTATCAATTTTGGATGTATCTATACACTAAATCATATCTAGATACATCCAATTTTTGATCAAGTTGAGACATCCTTTATTGGACGGAGGGAGTACTACTTTCTGTGTCTCTCTACTTCTGATAAGAAAGGATGCACCTTTTCTCTGCTTCCTTCGCCTCTGTACCTGATAAGTGCCCACCTGATGGTCTTTTGTAGCTTGTTCTTCTGGATTTCCTGATATAACCTGCGTCTTGTGGTGTTCTTGCTCCGGTCGGTACTGTCCGGGTTGTGAGCTCGACACACCCACGATGATTCTTGTTTTCACTTTCTGGTTGCCACCTCCTCATAGACTACAACTTCATGTTTTTGGGGTTCTTCCCCCGCTGAAGTCTTCGGCTGTTATGGATATGTATGCTTCAGGTTTTGGCTTATTTTTTTGCCTTACCAGGTGACACACATGGGCTTGTCAATAGTGAGCACATTTCATCTCCAGGGCTGCTTCTAAGTGTTTAGCTAATACCTGTAGATGGATACAATGTTGGCTTTCCTTACTTTAGATCATTGCCTTGCTTACTTTTTTGTTGAGAAAAATCATCGCGTGTTTTTAGATTTTTTTTTTGCACTGAAACCTGAGAGCTTTATTACTTCAAGTCTTCAACGAAATCCTATTACAATCCTCCAGCAAGCTGGGAACCTGAGAGCTTTTTTGTCCGGGCCATCTTCTGTGCTAGGAAGCTTCGCACACAAATAGACAGGCACATTAGCTGATCGCCCAACATGCTGAACAGAAAAGGAGACGACAGCTCTCCAATCTTTCCTAATATAGGCGCAACAACTGACCGGTGGCGACCACTGCGTACGGCTGCTCGGCGCGCATGCGGCACGGACCTGAACCTGTCGGCCGGGAACCGCACCATGCGAGGGGGCCGTCACCCAAGCGCCACAAGACACACCACCATCCCCGGGGCCGCCGCCCCGACATACACCACTCGGCACCAAAGCCGCACACGAGCCATAACTCCACACGACCCAACCGCCTCGTAGCCCATGCTACCCTCGCTAAAGACGATCGCTCGCAGACCTCAACGTCGCGCCAAATCTGGGGCTGCCGCCCCGCCGCAGCAACCAGATCGAACTCTGCATCGCCCAGAGCCGAGCCAGCCGAGTCGACAAACCTGCTACCCTCGCAGCACCAGTTCGTCACCCAAAAACCTCGATAGGAGAAGGCCTTGCCCCATAAGACCGTCGCTGTAGAGGGGATCGAAGCCGCCGCCTCGACGTACCGCCACCGTCCGGGGTCCCCACCTCGGCATCCACCTCCCCCGACCACAAAACCAAACCCGTTTTCGTGGCACCTCATGGAAATATTGGATGCTGACCAATCTGGTTTTGTGAAAACTAGATGCATTGCGTATAACTTCATGTATGCAACGGATTTGGTTCAAACCTGTCGGAAAAGAAAGAAGAAAGCTATGATTCTCAAGTTGGATTTCAGTAAAGCCTTTGACACCGTCTCGTGGGATGCTCTCTTTGCTATTTTGGACTTTTGGAGGCAATGTGTTTTAATGACAGGTGGATTTTGTGGCTTAAGACCCTCCTGTTTTCAGCAAAAACAGCGATACATCTAAATGGTGAGCTGGGTAATTGGATGTTAAGAGAGGGATGAGACAGGGAGACCCTTTGTTGCCGTGAGTCGCCGATGTTCTCCAAGAAGCTACAAAAATCATTGCGGCTACCGGTGCGCTTCGGCACCCAATCCTGGACAATATGCGGATGATAATTTGATTGTCATTGGCCTTGTTTACTCCAAAATTTTTATTGGGGATGGGAAGAGTGGGGACGGGAGGGGATTGGGTGAACACCCAATCCCCACAAATACTCTTCCCCTGCAATACACTAGTATAGATTAGAGTTTGGTTTGAATAAAAATGAGGTGGTTGGTGGGGGCATATTGAGGATTATCCCCTCCGAACCCCAAAAATACCCTCGAGGTAAACAAATTTGTGGGAATTTTTCGGGATCCGGGATATTCCCCTCCGAACCCCAAAAATACCCCTGAGGTAGAACATGCCAAAATCCGCAAGACAATTCTGGATCATTTTGCTAGCACCACCAGCTTGAAGATCAATTTCTCCAAGTTTCCTGCTTCTGTATCTGCCAAGAAACTGTGACCGAAAACCAACTCTCATTTTGCATTTGGCCATGTATGAGGTATACTTATTGTTATATAACAATCTATACAAAGTCGTGTCAACGTCAATTACAACTGTGAATAACCTGTAATATCAAAATTTTCAGTTCAAAAACGAATCGACGACTTTGTGCGTCGTGTCAATGTCAATTACAATTGTGTATCTTCTTTCAGTCCAGTGTGATCTCAAGACATACTCTTGTCTTCGAGCCGATGCGACGGGTACATGACAACTGATCTCCCATGTATGTAATGTTTCCTGAAGATTGTGCTGCTGCTGCTGTAGCAGCATGGTATCAGAATCCAGAGGCTGCGTGAGGTCTGAATCTGTGACATACAGATGCACTTTGTCTGAACTGACATGCACCATATCTGCATTCTCTTGCTTTTGCTGAAATGCATTTCAAGCTTGCCAGCCATTCAGCTCACCAGTAGTCACCACAGCAGCAAGAGCCATCCAAGAACTCATGATAGATATTTGTGTCACCAACAACGATCCTCCGCCCAGAATATTTCGATATCAACTTGAGCGCGTGATGGCAGTCATTGCATATACGCACATTCTTCTTCACAAGAATCAGGGTTCCGGCCTCAGATGATATCAGACCAAAGACGACCGCCAGCCTTACACTATGCTTGTTCGGCGGTGTTGTCGTTCTCGTTGACGCCGCCAAAGAGATTGGACCGGACTGATTTCTCGGGCCGACATCCGTTTCGCCAATCTTTCTTGACAGAATGTCGGACACTTCATGAATCGTCTTGGTCCAAGGATGCTTCATGTCCCCGTTTACAAAGCTGCAGGCGTCGACGCCATGTAGCTCAACTATGCTTGTCGCATCCGTCCTTCGTAGCCCCTTCTCCATCATCAGCGATTTTATTCTCTTTACATCCTCCCATCTCCCAGCATCAGCGTACATGGAAGAAAGAAGAATGTAGCACCCCGTGTTGTCATGCTCTAGCTCTAGCTGGAATATCCTCTCTGCAGCATATTCCGCTAAATCTATGTCATTCCTGTTCCTGCTAGCAGTCAGAAGGGAGCCCCAGATCCTGAATGTTGGAGCTATTGGCATTTCTTCGATGAATTGCAGAACCTCTCTAAGATCACCTGCCCGACCCAGAAGATCAGTTAAGCATCCGTAGTGCTCAATCTGTGGGTCCATACCATACTCACACTGCATCGAATTGAACTGCGTCCAGCCTTCATCTGCCAGGCCCGAGACACTGCAAGCAGTCAACACAGACACGAAGGTACTCTCATTTGGTGGCAGACCATTACATTTCATCTCAGCGAACATCTCCAATGCAGCTCTCCCCTGGCCATGAATCGCGTATGCCATTATCATTGTGTTCCAAGAGATGACATCCTTACCTGCCATTTTGTCAAATACCTCCCTTGAGGAAACTACATCGCCACACCTGGCATACATGTGTACAACAGCGTTCATAATGAGAGTGCTCTCCCCGTAACCTAACCTGATAATGTAGCTGTGCATTTGCCTACATTGTCTCAATAACCCCAGCAGAACGAATGCAGGTACCACCGCCGACATGGTGAAATAATCAGGATAAAGAGGCCGCTTTAGTAACTCCAGAAACAATGTGATGGCTTCCCTGTACATCTCCTTGTACATGTAGGCCGCAATCATATTGTTCCATGACACCAGAGTTTTGTTCGTCATCAGACCAAATATCATTTCAGACGATTTCACTTTGCCAACCTTGCTGTACATCTCAAGAAGAGCAGTCTCGAGCACCACGTGAGGAAGAAACTGTCTTCTGGTCACATAACCGTGAACACTCCTTCCACACAGCGAGCTCTCGGTTTGAGAAGAGGCAGCCAGCAGATTGATAGCAGTGACCACTTCCACCTCGTGTCCCTCTGCCTTCATTTCCACGAAGCAGTCGAACGCCTCCTCATGCCGCCCATTGA
Organism: Poa annua; assembly: GCA_026929855.1. NCBI lineage: Eukaryota > Viridiplantae > Streptophyta > Magnoliopsida > Poales > Poaceae > Poa > Poa annua. The sequence continues at coordinate 145,857,168 of CM049434.1, forward strand.
GCGCATACCCACCTATCATACAGTTCCATGTCACCACGGTCCTCGATGGCATCGTCGCAAACAAGGACTCGCCGTAAGCAATGGCGCCACACTTGCAGTACATGTCAAGAAGAGAGGTGCCGACCTTGACGTCATGCTCCATCCCGTGCCTGATCACATACGCATGGACCTCCTGCCCATGCATCAACGCCGATTCCAGGCAGCAAGCGGCAAGGGCGGCGATGATCCCGACCCCGTCATGCTGCACCTGGTGCATCTTCCTGAAGCAGTCCAGCGCCTGGGCCCCGAGCCCGTTGGACACGTAACCATCGACCATGGAGTTCCAGGTGACGACGTCCCTGTCCGGCATCCCGTCGAACATCCTCTCGGCGTCCTCCATTATGCCGAGCCTGGCATAGAACGCGAGGAGCGAGTTCCCCGTGTACACGTCGGCGCTCGCCACGCCGAGCCTTACCGCCGCCGAGTGCGTAGCGCGGCCGGCCTCGAGGTCCCCGAGGCGCGCGCAGCACTTGACGACGACGGGGAAGGTGAAGCGGTCGGGGCGCGCGCTGGCGGAGAGCATGCCGCGATAGGCGGCCAGCGCGCCGCCCGGGAGGCCCGCGTCGGCGAAGGCCCGGATAACGACGTTGTGGAGGAACGCGTCCCGGCTACCCGCGGACACGAGGGCATTAAGGGCGGCGTCCAGGCGGCCGGCGGCGGCGTGGGAGAGGACGAGCGACTTGGTGCTGGCGCGCTTGGGCCGCACGCGCAGCGGGGGCTCCTTGGAGGTGGAGACGGCGAGGTGCTGCGAGGCGCAGGTGGTGGTGGTGGTGGCGTGGGCGCCGCGGGAGGCGAGGACCAGCGGCGTGGCCATGGGCGGCGGAGGGCGGGCCTATCCAAGCGGAGGCGAGGCAGCCAAGCTAGGGAAGGGGACAAGAGGGTGGTGACGTGTCCGGGAGTTGCACTGTTTTTTTTCTTCCTTCCTTTGTGCTGGTAGCCTGGTAGAGATCTTCTCTCAGCATTAAGTGGATTTTCTGATAAAATATAATATTTAACGAGTGGCCAACGATTTTAGTCGATTCAAAAAGTAGCAGGCCGTTGACCGCGGGGAAAGGTGAACTATGCCATACTTGTGAAAAGAAATTTCCTTTAGTTTGTATGTTTTCCTTTAGTTGCTACATACAAAATTAAAAAGTTAGAGTCGACGAAACTCGACCTAAACATCATAACATGATAACATAAAAGAGTAGCAATGTTTCACCAGCACAGAAATAACCACTCTTAGCGATGAAGAAATCGCTCTTTCGACACTACCCATGCCGACATCGCGCTATATTTCAAATTAATTCAAATCGTGCACTATTTGTCAAAGAAGAGTTAGAAAAATATTATGTAAGAAAATTTTGTCAGGTGTGACTCCTTTCACACTCCTGTGTGTAAAGTGTGGCAAAAAAAAGTTTGCTATAGACGAGCAAAACGACACAAAATTGTTGAGATGACGAAATTTGTCGATGTCGCGATAGTCGTTTACCGGGATGCACGAGCCATAGAAATCGTCTGTGGATACCAAAACAACGTGCTATTGCCCATAAAGAGGGGCCATAAATTCCCAAAAAGACAAGTTTTTATGATGTTGTTGTAGCCGTATACCCAGGGCCACGAGCAATTGAAATCGTCTCAGATCCCCAAAACAATGTGCTATGACCCAAAAACGGACAAAAATGTCCAAAATCGAGTTTTGACGATTTCGGTAGAGTCTTATGACGCGATCACGGACTCACGGGCCAATAAAATCCTCCCCGAATCCCAAAATAATGCGCAACACACCTTTTTGGGATCCGTTGTGGAATTTAATTGCCTGTGACCCTGTAACAGGAGTCTACTGAAACCATCAAAAACGTGATTTTGGGCATTCCTAACCGTTTTCGTCGGCTATAGCACACTGGTTTGGGATTCACGGAGGATTTTAATGGCCCGTGACTATGTCACACGAGTCTACTAAAATCGTCAAAAACTCGTCATTTCGGGCATTACTCATCGTGTTCGTGGGCTATGGCACACTGTTTTGGGGTATAGGGTGGATTTCTATAACCCGTGACCCGTCACAGGAGCCTATTGAAATTGTCAGAAACTCGTGATTTCGGGCATTACTGGCCGTTTTCGTGAGCTATAGCACACTATTTTGGGGCCAAGGGTGGATTTTAATGCCTCGTGACACCGTAACAGGAGTAAACTGAAATCATCAAAAACTCGTACTTTCGAGCACTCCTGGCCGTTTTTTTTTTTGGGTCTGTGGATTTCGATCGTTGGTTTGGGGAAAGTCAGGAACCGCCTAGTTCTTCACCGACCGGAACGAACCGACTTAAAATCGAACGGCAAATTCGAAAAGAATCCGACAAGGAAAAATAAAGTTGCAAGATTTTTTTTCCATTACGTCTCGGTGTCGTCGGCTCGTTTGCAAATAAATCCGAACCCACTCCCTGACTCTCGATCCCACCGGCCGCCGCCGCCGCCCAAAGTCCCGCCGCGCGCCCCTCAACCCGTCAGGAATCCCTCCATCGTCGTCGGCGTCATGGGGAAGGACGACTTGCTGACGCCGAAGGCGACCGCGAACCGGATCAAGGCCAAGGGGCTGCAGAAGCTGCGGTGGTACTGCCAGATGTGCCGGAAGCAGTGCCGCGACGAGAACGGCTTCAAGTGCCACGGCATGTCGGAGTCGCACCAGCGGCAGATGGCCATCTTCGGACTGGCGCCCGACCACGTCATCGGGAGCTTCTCCGACGAGTTCCTCCAGGAGTTCCTCACGCTGCTCCGCTGCTCGCACCGCAGCTCCCGCCTCGCCGCCACCGTCATCTACGGCGAGTTCGTCGCCAACCGGAACCACGTGCACATGAACGCCACGCGGTGGAACACGCTCACCGAGTTCGTCAAGTTCCTCGGCAAGGAGGGGCACGCCATGGTCGAGGACACGCCCAAGGGCTGGTTCATCACCTACATCGACAGGGACTCCGAGCAGGCCAGAAAGGTAAGGCTCAAGCGCAAGAGGGTCAAGTCCGACCTCGCCGACGACGAGCGGCAGGAGCTCATGATTGCCCGCCAGATCGAGCGCGCACAGCGGGCCAAAGCTGATGGCGATGATGATGATGTCCTCGGTAGCAAAGATGAATATTCAGGCTCCGATGATGATGGTGATGATCAAGAAGAACACCAGGAGGACGATGCAAAAGACAAGCCAGCAGCGAAGATTGCTATTGCACTCCAGCGATCTGCGCCTGCGCCTAAGGTTAACCCTTTTGATGATAAGCCGAAGATGAAATTTGGCTTTCTGGAGGAAGAGGAGGAGGTGGCCAACAACAAAAAAAAGGAAAAATGATGCTGGGAAAGCAACGGATACGAGGAGGTCGGCAATTGATGATCTGATGAAGGAGGAGGAGAATGCTAAGGAGCGCAGCAACCGGAAGGACTACTGGCTGTGTCCTGGCATCGTTGTCAAGGTGATGAGCAAGTCACTGGCCGAGAAGGGGTACTACAAGCAGAAGGGATTGGTCAAAAGGGTGATAGATAAGTATGTCGGGGAGATTGAGATGCTGGAGAGCAAGCATGATCTCAGGGTCGACCCAGATGAGCTTGAGACTGTCATCCCGCAGATTGGTGGGCTGGTGCGGATCGTTAATGGGGCTTACCGGGGCTCAAACGCAAGGTTGCTCTCAGTGGACACAGAGAGATTCAGTGCCAAACTGCAGGTTGAGAAGGGACTCTATGATGGGAAAGTTCTCAGGGCAATCGAGTATGAGGACATTTGCAAGGTTGCTCAGTGAGATATGGTGGAATTTCATTTCAATTCAAGCGGCAATTTTCTTCAGTGAAACAAAGTTCTGGACCCAATGTACTAGCTCTGTCTCTTGACAGTGTATGTGATGCTGATGTTTGTGCTAGATTATCATCTATGAAGAAGTTTGGGAATGTTGGTGTTTCTAGTTCATTCTTTCTGCAGAAAGCACACATCAAAAAATCTTCAAATGTTTGTTCCTTTGTTACTTGTAATGATATGCCAGCCTTTTGACACTTTCTCAACTAGTTTGTATTTGTTATCACTCAGTTAGCAATTTATTTTTTGCTAGTTATGCTTGTGCTAGAATATCATCTATTGAAGAAGTTTGAGCTGATGATGATGTTTCTAGTTCGTTCTTGCTGCTGAAATCACACTACAAAAAAGTCTGATGTTTGTTTGTTGGTGGGTGGCTAGAATAATATGACAATTTAGTAAACACTTGCTGAACTTCTTCATATTTATTTCCAGTCTATCTTGTTACCAGATTATTTTTTGCTAGTTTCTTGCATTATTGGCCAAATCCATCAGGATAGGAAAGATGGAGGTAAAAGAAAAGACAGCAAAATAACTTAAGATTACGAATTATAGTCGTGTCTAGCAAAGATTCTTATGCTTGTCGCATGGTATTGAGAAGGGACTCTATGATGGGAAAGTTCTCAGGGCCCGAGATATGATTAATTTTCATTTCAATTCCAGCAGCATTTCTTCTACGAAATGAAGTTATGGGCCCAATGACCCATATTGTTAGTTCCCTGATAGTGCATATGCATCTATGCTTGTGCTAGAATATCTGAAGTTTGAGCTGATGATATTTCTAGTCCGTTCTTGTTGTAAGCACACTGGAAAAAAAGTCTGATGCTTGTTTGTTGCCTTATGGCTAGGATAATTAATGACAATTTCTAAACACTTGCTCATATTCTTCGTTTCTATTTCCAGTCTATCTTGTAAACAGTTTATTTTTTGCTAGTTTTTTTTTGCATATTCTGGACTGGAAATACTATTGTGTGGCTTCTTGCTTGGGTCAGTTAACAATTGGGCATCTTCTTTGTTTACCGTCTGACTTCTACCTTCAAGAAAGCTACAAAGGGTATTATAAAAATAGATAAAGTTTGCAGCATATTGTTTCTGCCCTGGCTTTGTCATCTTGCATTAACGCTACAAAGAGCATACATGTAGAGATGTTCATACTTGTATTTTGTCAAAATTCAGGAGTTCAAATTAAAACATGTTAATCACACTGGATGAACTCTATCCATGATTTTTCAGACAACGCGATCTTAACTTTTTGTGTTCCTTGAATCTCTTAGCAACGCTGTTTTATTTTTAGTTTACGTGGGACACTTCTGCCTTGTCCATCTGCCTAGCCTAAAAAGACATCCTAGTTAGTAGTTAGTACATCTTTTCTTCAGCTTCATTTATCGCATTTGAAATATACTTTTTTGTGTGGGGGAAAATAGCATATGGAAGATAACAGGATATTACAGAACCTGCTATTGCATAAAAGTAGATTACTTTCATTGGGTGCCTTTGTGCGCTTTTCATCTGATAACTCGGTTCAAACTTGGTACAAACTTTCTGAACAACACTGCCGCGGAGAGTCTCATGTGAGACTATCAGGAATTGTTTCTGTATTCTCAAGAGTATCACTCTTTAGTGATTACGCCTTATAGTTATCCGTTAGAAATTTTGTTCTTCTGATTAGCGTCACAACTCATAGTCCATGCTTCATAGTTCATGCTTCATGGTTTATCTTCTTAAGGTGTCAGCACTGTAACTCTATTCTGACACATTGGATATTTTATGTTATTGGAAGGGACTAGAAAGTACAGACACAGCTGTGTAACAGGAACTATTGTATCTTAAGACATTTAGAAATAAAAAAAATATATATGTATGGATGAAGCTTAATAAAAATTGTCCACTTTACAAAGTTTTCATGGACAGTGTGTTGTTCCTATCATGGTAATCATTGTGTGTGTGTGTGTGTGTGCTTGTTTTGGACCATAAAGGTTTTTGATTGGTTGGTTGCATAGATTTGGTAGGTCTGACTGCAGAAAATGACCATGTATTATTGTTTCAATTTTTTTACATTTTGGTTCTGTCAGACAAGGTAGACAATGGTAAGATCCCTTTTGTACTTCCATAGGAGCATGACAGTGATATTACTGTTAGTAACAGCTAAATACGTAGTTACTGAAGTAAAAAGATTGTGCCAAGTGATTGTTATCATCTATGCTCTGTTTTCCACCATGACTTGGTTTCTTCCCAAAGAAAACATCTGTCATAATTTAACAAGTTGTAGCTAGAAGAATTTGAATTATCGGTGTTGGTTTTTCAGGTTATTAGTAATTATCTCGAGCATGAAAATCATCTCCAAACATGTTCCAGTGCTACCGTCCATGCCAGCTTGTGGAGCGAAAAACTGTGTGCTATAAAGATGATTCGTGTCAGCTAGTTGCGACCGATGGCATGTGCAGCCATTTGCAGTCTGATCTTGGTATTCTATACTTCATATCGCCTTGATCTGCTCAGATGCCATGTTTTCAGTTGTCATGTGCATGACACATTATCTTAGAAAGAATAGAGCAACAGTTACTTCAGTTATGCATCTGATGCAACAATTTCTGCACCGCAGGAGTAGACTTTTTTGCTTATTTTAATTTGTGTCCTAGATTTCGACACCATTCTCCTCGTTGTTTAAGATGCGTGGAGTAGAGAACCAAACATTTGCTTTAAGTTCAGATGCAGGAACTGCAGTTAGTGTCCCCTTCTTTTTTTTGAAACCGAGGCAAAAAGATTTGTCTTTTTCATTAATTAAGAAGAAGTGGGAATTGACCGGTTAATTAACGGAGAACCGGCCTAAAACCGAAACAATACCCTCGACGACCGTCATGGAACACGACCATCGCGAGGGCAACTCAGTTTTTATCACGAGCTTTCACGACGCCGCTGGAGTCGTGTACCGGGGGTCACGGGGCATCGAAATCCTCCCGGGACCCAAAAAACCGTGGACCATAGCCCACGAAAACGGCCAGACATGCCCGAAATCACGAGTTTTCACGACGCCGCTGGAGTCGTGTACCGGGGGTCACGGGGCATCGAAATCCTCCCGGGATCCAAATAACGTGGACTATAGCCCACGAAAACGGCAAGAAATGCCCGAAATCACGAGTTTTCACGACGCCGCTGGAGTCGTGTACCGGGGATCACGGGGCATCGAAATCCTCCTGGGACCCAAAATCGTGGACTATAGCCCACGAAAACGGCCAGAAATGCCCGAAATCACGAGTTTTCACGATGCCGCTGGAGTCGTGTACCGGGGGTCACGGGGCATCGAAATCCTCCCGGGACCACAAAACGTGGACTATAGCCCACGGAAACAGCCAGAAATGCCCGAAATCACGAGTTTTCACGACGCCGCTGGAGTCGTGTACCGGGGGTCACAGGGCATCAAAATCCTCCCGGGACCCAAAAAGGTGGACTATAGCCCACGAAAACGGCCAGGAATGCCCGAAATCACGAGTTTTCACGACGCCGATGGAGTTGTGTACCGGGGGTCACGGGGCATCGAAATCCTCCCGGAACCAAAAAACGTGGACTATAGCCCACGAAAACGGCCAGAAATGCCCGAAATCACTAGTTTTCACGATGCCGCTGGAGTCGTGTACCGGGGGTCACGGGGCATCGAAATCCTCCCGGGACCCAAAAAACGTGGACTATAGCCCACGAAAACGGCCAGAAATGCCCGAAATCACGAGTTTTCACGACGCCGCTGGAGTCGTGTACCGGGGGTCACGGGGCATCGAAATCCTCCCGGGACGCAAAAACCGTGGACTATAGCCCACGAAAACGGGCAGAAATGCCCGAAATCACGAGTTTTCACGACGCCGCTGGAGTCGTGTACCGGGGGTCACGGGGCATCGAAATCCACTCGGGACCCAAAAAACGTGGACGATAGCCCACGAAAACGGTCAGAAATGCCCGAAATCACTAGTTTTCACGATGCCGCTGGAGTCGTGTACCGGGGGTCACGGGGCATCGAAATCCTCCCGGGACCCAAAAAACGTGGACTATCGCCCACGGAAACGGCCAGAAATGTCCGAAATCACGAGTTTTCACGACGCCGCTGGAGTCGTGTACCGGGGGTCACGGGGCATCGAAATCCTCCCGGGACCCAAAAAACGTGGACTATAGCCCACGAAAACGGCCTGAAATGCCCGAAATCACGAGTTTTCACGATGCCGGTGGAGTCGTGTACCGGCGGTCACCGGGCATCGAAATCCTCCCGGGACCCAAAAACCGTGGACTATAGCCCACGAAAACGGGCAGAAATGCCCGAAATCACGAGTTTTCACGACGCCGCTGGCGTCGTGTACCGGGGGTCACGGGGCATCGAAATCCTCCCGGGACCCAAAAATCATGGACTATAGCCCACGAAAACGGCCAGAAATGCCCGAAATCACGAGTTTTCAAGATGCCGCCGGAGTCGGGTACCGGGGGTCACGGGGCATCGAAATCCTCCCGGGACCAAAAAAAACGTGGACTATAGCCCACGAAAATGGCCAGAAATGCCCGGAATCACGAGTTTTCGTGACGCCGTTGGAGTCGTGTACCGGGGGTCACGGGGCATCGAAATCCTCCCGGGACCCAAAAAACGTGGACTATAGCCCACGAAAACGGCCCGAAATCACGAGTTTTCACGACGCCGCTGGAGTCGTGTACCGGGGGTCACGGGGCATCGAAATCCTCCCGGGATCCAAAAAACGTGGACTATAGCCCACGGAAACGGCCAGAAATGCCCGAAATCACGAGTTTTCACGACGCCGCTGGAGTCGTGTACCGGGGGTCACGGGGCATCGAAATCCTCCCGGGACCCAAAAAACGTGGACTATAGCCCACGAAAACGGCCTGAAATGCCCGAAATCACGAGTTTTCACGATGCCGCTGGAGTCGTGTACCGGGGGTCACGGGGCATCGAAATCCTCCCGGGACCCAAAAACCGTGGACTATAGCCCACGAAAACGGGCAGAAATGCCCGAAATCACGAGTTTTCACGACGCCGTTGGAGTCGTGTACCGGGGGTCACGGGGCATCGAAATCCTCCCGGGACCCAAAAAACGTGGACTATAGCCCACGAAAACGGGCAGAAATGCCCGAAATCACGAGTTTTCACGATGCCGCTGGAGTCGTGTACCGGGGGTCACGGGGCATCGAAATCCTCCCGGGAACCAAAAGCCGTGGACTATAGCCCACGAAAACGGGCAGAAATGCCCGAAATCACGAGTTTTCACGACGCCGCTGGCGTCGTGTACCGGGGGTCACGGGGCATCGAAATCCTCCCGGGACCCAAAAAACGTGGACTATAGCCCACGAAAACGGCCAGAAATGCCCGAAATCACGAGTTTTAACGACGCCGCTGGAGTCGTGTACCGGGGGTCACGGGGGATCGAAATCCTCCCGGGACCCAAAAAACGTGGACTATAGCCCATGAAAACGGCCTGAAATGCCCGAAATCACGAGTTTTCACGACGCCGCTGGAGTCGTGTACCGGGGGTCACGGGGCATCGAAATCCACTCGGGACCCAAAAAACGTGGACTATAGCCCACGAAAACGGTTAGAAATGCCCGAAATCACTAGTTTTCACGATGCCGCTGGAGTCGTGTACCGGGGGTCACGGGGCATCGAAATCCTCCCGGGACCCAAAAAACGTGGACTATCGCCCACGGAAACGGCCAGCAATGTCCGAAATCACGAGTTTTCACGACGCCGCTGGAGTCGTGTACCGGGGGTCACGGGGCATCGAAATCCTCCCGGGACCCAAAAAACGTGGACTATAGCCCACGAAAACGGCCTGAAATGCCCGAAATCACGAGTTTTCACGATGCCGGTGGAGTCGTGTACCGGCGGTCACGGGGCATCGAAATCCTCCCGGGACCCAAAAACCGTGGACTATAGCCCACGAAAACGGGCAGAAATGCCCGAAATCACGAGTTTTCACGATGCCGCCGGAGTCGGGTACCGGGGGTCACGGGGCATCGAAATCCTCCCGGGACCAAAAAAACGTGGACTATAGCCCACGAAAATGGCCAGAAATGCCCGGAATCACGAGTTTTCGTGACGCCGTTGGAGTCGTGTACCGGGGGTCACGGGGCATCGAAATCCTCCCGGGACCCAAAAAACGTGGACTATAGCCCACGAAAACGGCCCGAAATCACGAGTTTTCACGACGCCGCTGGAGTCGTGTACCGGGGGTCACGGGGCATCGAAATCCACTCGGGACCCAAAAACGTGGACTATAGCCCACGAAAACGGTCAGAAATGCCCGAAATCACTAGTTTTCACGACGCCGCTGGAGTCGTGTACCGGGGGTCACGGGGCATCGAAATCCTCCCGGGATCCAAAAAACGTGGACAATAGCCCACGGAAACGGCCAGAAATGCCCGAAATCACGAGTTTTCACGACGCCGCTGGAGTCGTGTACCGGTGGTCACGGGGCATCGAAATCCACTCGGGACCCAAAAAAACGTGGACTATAGCCCACGAAAACGGTCAGAAATGCCCGAAATCACTAGTTTTCACGACGCCGCTGGAGTCGTGTACCGGGGGTCACGGGGCATCGAAATCCACTCGGGACCCAAAAAACGTGGACTATAGCCCACGAAAACTGTCAGAAATGCCCGAAATCACTAGTTTTCACGATGCCGCTGGAGTCGTGTACCGGGGGTCACGGGGCATCGAAATCCTCCCGGGACCCAAAAAACGTGGACTATCGCCCAAGGAAACGGCCAGAAATGCCCGAAATCACGAGTTTTCACGACGCCGCTGGAGTCGTGTACCGAGGGTCACGGGGCATCGAAATCCTCCCGGGACCCAAAAAACGTGGACTATAGCCCACGAAAACGGCCTGAAATGCCCGAAATCACGAGTTTTCACGATGCCGGTGGAGTCGTGTACCGGCGGTCACGGGGCATCGAAATCCTCCCGGGACCCAAAAACCGTGGACTATAGCCCATGAAAACAGGCATAAATGCCCGAAATCACGAGTTTTCACGACGCCGCTAGCGTCGTGTACCGGGGGTCACGGGGCATCGAAATCCTCCCGGGACCCAAAAATTATGGACTATAGCCCACGAAAACGACCAGAAATGCCCGAAATCACGAGTTTTCACGATGCCGCCGGAGTCGTGTACCGGAGGTCACGGGGCATCGAAATCCTCCCGGGACCAAAAAAACGTGGACTATAGCCCACGGAAACGGCCAGAAATGCCCGAAATCACGAGTTTTCACGACGCCGTTGGAGTCGTGTACCGGGGGTCACGGGGCATCGAAATCCTCCCGGGACCCAAAAACCGTGGACTATAGCCCACGAAAACGGCCCGAAATCACGAGTTTTCACGACGCCGCTGGAGTCGTGTACCGAGGGTCACGGGGCATCGAAATCCTCCCGGGACCCAAAAAACGTGGACTATAGCCCACGGAAACGGCCAGAAATGCCCGAAATCACTAGTTTTCACGATGCCGCTGGAGTCGTGTACCGGGGGTCACGGGGCATCGAAATCCTCCAGGGAACCAAAAACCCTGGACTATAGCCCACGAAAACGGCCAGAAATGCCCGAAATCACGAGTTTTCACGACGCCGCTGGCGTCGTGTACCGGGGGTCACGGGGCATCGAAATCCTCCCGGGACCCAAAAAACGTGGACTATAGCCCACGAAAACGGGCATAAATGCCCGAAATCACGAGTTTTCACGACGCCGCTGGCATCGTGTACCGGGGGTCACGGGGCATCGAAATCCTCCCGGGACCCAAAAATCATGGACTATAGCCCACGAAAACGACCAGAAATGCCCGAAATCACGAGTTTTCACGATGCCGCCGGAGTCGTGTACCGGGGGTCACGGGGCATCGAAATCCTCCCGGGACCAAAAAAACGTGGACTATAGCCCACGGAAATGGCCAGAAATGCCCGAAATCGCGAGTTTTCACGACGCCGTTGGAGTCGTGTACCGGGGGTCACGGGGCATCGAAATCCTCCCGGGACCCAAAAAACGTGGACTATAGCCCACGAAAACGGCCCGAAATCACTAGTTTTCACGACGCCGCTGGAGTCGTGTACCGGGGGTCACGGGGCATCGAAATCCTCCCGGGATCCAAAAAACGTGGACTATAGCCCACGGAAACGGCCAGAAATGCCCGAAATCACAAGTTTTCACGACGCCGCTGGAGTCGTGTACCGGGGGTCACGGGGCATCGAAATCCTCCCGGGACCCAAAAAACGTGGACTATAGCCCACGAAAACGGCCTGAAATGCCCGAAATCACGAGTTTTCACGATGCCGCTGGAGTCGTGTACCGGGGGTCACGGGGCATCGAAATCCTCCCGGGACCCAAAAACCGTGGACTATAGCCCACGAAAACGGGCAGAAATGCCCGAAATCACGTGTTTTCACGACGCCGCTGGCGTCGTGTACCGGGGGTCACGACGCATCGAAATCCTCCCGGGACCCAAAAAAACGTGGACTATAGCCCACGGAAACGGCCAGAAATGCCCGAAAATCACGAGTTTTTACGACGCCGCTGGAGTCGTGTACCGGGGGTCACGGGGCATCGAAATCCTCCCGGGACCCAAAAAAACGTGGACTATAGCCCACGAAAACGGCCTGAAATGTCCGAAATCACGAGTTTTCGCGATGCCGCTGGAGTCGTGTACCGGGGGTCACGGGGCATCGAAATCCTCCCGGGACGCAAAAACCGTGGACTATAGCCCACGAAAACGGGCAGAAATGCCCGAAATCACGAGTTTTTCACGACGCCGCTGGAGTCGTGTACCGGGGGTCACGGGGCATCGAAATCCACTCGGGACCCAAAAAACGTGGACTATAGCCCACGAAAACGGTTAGAAATGCCCGAAATCACTAGTTTTCACGATGCCCGCTGGAGTCGTGTACCGGGGGTCACGGGGCATCGAAATCCTCCCGGGACCCAAAAAACGTGGACTATCGCCCACGGAAACGGCCAGAAATGTCCGAAATCACGAGTTTTCACGACGCCGCTGGAGTCGTGTACCGGGGGTCACGGGGCATCGAAATCCTCCCGGGACCCAAAAAACGTGGACTATAGCCCACGAAAACGGCCTGAAATGCCCGAAATCACGAGTTTTCACGATGCCGGTGGAGTCGTGTACCGGCGGTCACCGGGCATCGAAATCCTCCCGGGACCCAAAAACCGTGGACTATAGCCCACGAAAACGGGCAGAAATGCCCGAAATCACGAGTTTTCACGACGCCGCTGGCGTCGTGTACCGGGGGTCACGGGGCATCGAAATCCTCCCGGGACCCAAAAATCATGGACTATAGCCCACGAAAACGGCCAGAAATGCCCGAAATCACGAGTTTTCAAGATGCCGCCGGAGTCGGGTACCGGGGGTCACGGGGCATCGAAATCCTCCCGGGACCAAAAAAACGTGGACTATAGCCCACGAAAATGGCCAGAAATGCCCGGAATCACGAGTTTTCGTGACGCCGTTGGAGTCGTGTACCGGCGGTCACGGGGCATCGAAATCCTCCCGGGACCCAAAAAACGTGGACTATAGCCCACGAAAACGGCCCGAAATCACGAGTTTTCACGACGCCGCTGGAGTCGTGTACCGGGGGTCACGGGGCATCGAAATCCACTCGGGACCCAAAAAATGTGGACTATAGCCCACGAAAACGGTCAGAAATGCCCGAAATCACTAGTTTTCACGACGCCGCTGGAGTCGTGTACCGGGGGTCACGGGGCATCGAAATCCTCCCGGGATCCAAAAAACGTGGACTATAGCCCACGGAAACGGCCAGAAATGCCCGAAATCACGAGTTTTCACGACGCCGCTGGAGTCGTGTACCGGGGGTCACGGGGCATCGAAATCCTCCCGGGACCCAAAAAACGTGGACTATAGCCCACGAAAACGGCCAGAAATGCCCGAAATCACGAGTTTTCACGACGCCGTTGGAGTCGTGTACCGGGGGTCACGGGGCATCGAAATCCTCCCGGGACCCAAAAACCGTGGACTATAGCCCACGAAAACGGCCCGAAATCACGAGTTTTCACGACGCCGCTGGAGTCGTGTACCGAGGGTCACGGGGCATCGAAATCCTCCCGGGACCCAAAAAACGTGGACTATAGCCCACGGAAACGGCCAGAAATGCCCGAAATCACTAGTTTTCACGATGCCGCTGGAGTCGTGTACCGGGGGTCACGGGGCATCGAAATCCTCCAGGGAACCAAAAACCCTGGACTATAGCCCACGAAAACGGCCAGAAATGCCCGAAATCACGAGTTTTCACGACGCCGCTGGCGTCGTGTACCGGGGGTCACGGGGCATCGAAATCCTCCCGGGGACCCAAAAAACGTGGACTATAGCCCACGAAAACGGGCATAAATGCCCGAAATCACGAGTTTTTCACGACGCCGCTGGCATCGTGTACCGGGGGTCACGGGGCATCGAAATCCTCCCGGACCCAAAAATCATGGACTATAGCCCACGAAAACGACCAGAAATGCCCGAAATCACGAGTTTTCACGATGCCGCCGGAGTCGTGTACCGGGGGGTCACGGGGCATCGAAATCCTCCCGGGACCAAAAAAACGTGGACTATAGCCCACGGAAATGGCCAGAAATGCCCGAAATCGCGAGTTTCCACGACGCCGTTGGAGTCGTGTACCGGGGGTCACGGGGCATCGAAATCCTCCCGGGACCCAAAAAACGTGGACTATAGCCCACGAAAACGGCCCGAAATCACTAGTTTTCTCGACGCCGCTGGCTGGAGTCGTGTACCGGGGGTCACGGGGCATCGAAATCCTCCCGGGATCCAAAAAACGTGGACTATAGCCCACGGAAACGGCCAGAAATGCCCGAAATCACAAGTTTTCACGACGCCGCTGGAGTCGTGTACCGGGGGTCACGGGGCATCGAAATCCTCCCGGGGACCCAAAAAAACGTGGACTATAGCCCACGAAAACGGCCTGAAATGCCCGAAATCACGAGTTTTCACGATGCCGCTGGAGTCGTGTACCGGGGGTCACGGGGCATCGAAATCCTCCCGGGACCCAAAAACCGTGGACTATAGCCCACGAAAACGGGCAGAAATGCCCGAAATCACGTGTTTTCACGACGCCGCTGGCGTCGTGTACCGGGGGTCACGACGCATCGAAATCCTCCCGGGACCCAAAAAAACGTGGACTATAGCCCACGAAACGGCCAGAAATGCCCGAAATCACGAGTTTTTACGACGCCGCTGGAGTCGTGTACCGGGGGGGTCACGGGGCATCGAAATCCTCCCGGGACCCAAAAAACGTGGACTATAGCCCACGAAAACGGCCTGAAATGTCCGAAATCACGAGTTTTCGCGATGCGCTGGAGTCGTGTACCGGGGGTCACGGGGCATCGAAATCCTCCCGGGACGCAAAAACCGTGGACTATAGCCCACGAAAACGGGCAGAAATGCCCGAAATCACGAGTTTTCACGACGCCGCTGGAGTCGTGTACCGGGGGTCACGGGGCATCGAAATCCACTCGGGACCCAAAAAACGTGGACTATAAGCCCACGAAAACGGTTAGAAATGCCCGAAATCACTAGTTTTCACGATGCCGCTGGGAGTCGTGTACCGGGGGTCACGGGGCATCGAAATCCTCCCGGGACCCAAAAAAACGTGGACTATCGCCCACGGAAACGGCCAGAAATGTCCGAAATCACGAGTTTTCACGACGCCGCTGGAGGTCGTGTACCGGGGGTCACGGGGCATCGAAATCCTCCCGGGACCCAAAAAACGTGGACTATAGCCCACGAAAACGGCCTGAAATGCCCGAAATCACGAGTTTTTCACGATGCCGGTGGAGTCGTGTACCGGCGGTCACCGGGCATCGAAATCCTCCCGGGACCCAAAAACCGTGGACTATAGCCCACGAAAACGGGCAGAAATGCCCGAAATCACGAGTTTTCACCGACCGCCGCTGGCGTCGTGTACCGGGGGTCACGGGGCATCGAAATCCTCCCGGGGACCCAAAAATCATGGACTATAGCCCACGAAAACGGCCAGAAATGCCCGAAATCACGAGTTTTCAAGATGCCGCCGGAAGTCGGGTACCGGGGGTCACGGGGCATCGAAATCCTCCCGGGACCAAAAAAACGTGGACTATAGCCCACGAAAATGGCCAGAAATGCCCGGAATCACGAGTTTTCGTGACGCCGTTGGAGTCGTGTACCGGCGGTCACGGGGCATCGAAATCCTCCCGGGACCCAAAAAACGAGGACTATAGCCCACGAAAACGGCCCGAAATCACGAGTTTTCACGACGCCGCTGGGAGTCGTGTACCGGGGGTCACGGGGCATCGAAATCCACTCGGACCCAAAAAATGTGGACTATAGCCCACGAAAACGGTCAGAAATGCCCGAAATCACTAGTTTTCACGACGCCGCTGGAGTCGTGTACCGGGGGTCACGGGGCATCGAAATCCTCCCGGGATCCAAAAAACGTGGGACTATAGCCCACGGAGAAACGGCCAGAAATGCCCGAAATCACGAGTTTTCACGACGCCGCTGGAGTCGTTGTACCGGGGGTCACGGGGCATCGAAATCCTCCCGGGACCCAAAAAACGTGGACTATAGCCACGAAAACGGCCTGAAATGCCCGAAATCACGAGTTTTCACGATGCCGCTGGAGTCGTGTACCGGGGGGTCACGGGGGCATCGAAATCCTCCCGGGACCCAAAAACCGTGGACTATAGCCCACGAAAACGGGCAGAAATGCCCGAAATCACGAGTTTTCACGACGCCGTTGGAGTCGTGTACCGGGGGGCACGGGGCATCGAAATCCTCCCGGGACCCAAAAAACGTGGACTATAGCCCACGAAAACGGGCAGAAATGCCCGAAATCACGAGTTTTCACGATGCCGCTGGAGTCGTGTACCGGGGGTCACGGGGGCATCGAAAACCTCCCGGGAACCAAAAACCGTGGACTATAGCCCACGAAAACGGGCAGAAATGCCCGAAATCACGAGTTTTCACGACGCCGCTGGCGTCGTGTACCGGGGGTCACGGGGCATCGAAATCCCTCCCGGGACCCAAAAAAACGTGGACTATAGCCCACGGAAAACGGCCTGAAATGCCCGAAATCACGAGTTTTCACGATGCCGGTGGAGTCGTGTACCGGCGGTCACGGGGCATCGAAATCCTCCCGGGACCCAAAAACCGTGGACTATAGCCCACGAAAACGGGCAGAAATGCCCGAAATCACGAGTTTTCACGATGCCGCCGGAGTCGGGTACCGGGGGTCACGGGGCATCGAAATCCTCCCGGACCAAAAAAACGTGGACTATAGCCCACGGAAAATGGCCAGAAATGCCCGGAATCACGAGTTTTCGTGACGCCGTTGGAGTCGTGTACCGGGGGTCACGGGGTATCGAAATCCTCCCGGGACCCAAAAAAACGTGGACTATAGCCCACGAAAACGGCCCGAAATCACGAGTTTTCACGACGCCGCTGGAGTCGTGTACCGGGGGTCACGGGGCATCGAAATCCACTCGGGACCCAAAAACGTGGACTATAGCCCACGAAAACGGTCAGAAATGCCCGAAATCACTAGTTTTCCACGACGCCGCTGGAGTCGTGTACCGGGGGTCACGGGGCATCGAAATCCTCCCGGGATCCAAAAAACGTGGACAATAGCCCACGGAAACGGCCAGAAATGCCCGAAATCACGAGTTTTCACGACGCCGCTGGAGTCGTGTACCGGGGGTCACGGGCATCGAAATCCTCCCGGGACCCAAAAAACGTGGACTATAGCCCACGAAAACGGCCCGAAATCACGAGTTTTCACGACGCCGCTGGAGTCGTGTACCGGGGGTCACGGGGGCATCGAAATCCACTGGACCCAAAAACGTGGACTATAGCCACGAAAACGGTCAGAAATGCCCGAAATCACTAGTTTTCACGACGCCGCTGGAGTCGTGTACCGGGGGTCACGGGGCATCGAAATCCTCCAGGGATCCAAAAAAACGTGGACAATAGCCCACGGAAACGGCCAAAAATGCCCGAAATCACGAGTTTTCACGACGCCGCTGGAGTCGTGTACCGGGGGGTCACGGGGCATCGAAATCCTCCCGGGACCCAAAAAACGTGGACTAAAGCCCCACGAAAACGGCCTGAAATGCCCGAAATCACGAGTTTTCCACGATGCCGCTGGAGTCGTGTACCGGGGGTCACGGGGCATCGAAATCCTCCCGGGACCCAAAAACCGTGGACTATAGCCCACGAAAACGGGCAGAAATGCCCGAAATCACGAGTTTTCACGACGCCGTTGGAGTCGTGTACCGGGGGTCACGGGGCATCGAAATCCTCCCGGGACCCAAAAAACGTGGACTATAGCCCACGAAAACGGGCAGAAATGCCCGAAATCACGAGTTTTCACGATGCCGCTGGAGTCGTGTACCGGGGGTCACGGGGCATCGAAATCCTCCCGGGGAACCAAAAACCGTGGACTATAGCCCACGAAAACGGGCAGAAATGCCCGAAATCACGAGTTTTCACGACGCCGCTGGCGTCGTGTACCGGGGGTCACGGGGCATCGAAATCCTCCCGGGACCCAAAAAACGTGGGACTATAGCCCACGGAAACGGCCAGAAATGCCCGAAATCACGAGTTTAACGACGCCGCTGGAGTCGTGTACCGGGGGTCACGGGGATCGAAATCCTCCCGGGACCCAAAAAACGTGGACTATAGCCCACGAAAACGGCCTGAAATGCCCGAAATCACGAGTTTTCACGACGCCGCTGGAGTCGTGTACCGGGGGTCACGGGGCATCGAAATCCACTCGGGACCCAAAAAACGTGGGACTATAGCCCACGAAAACGGTTAGAAATGCCCGAAATCACTAGTTTTCACGATGCCGCTGGAGTCGTGTACCGGGGGTCACGGGGTATCGAAATCCTCCCGGGACCCAAAAAACGTGGACTATAGCCCACGAAAACGGCCCGAAATCACGAGTTTTCACGACGCCGCTGGAGTCGTGTACCGGGGGTCACGGGGCATCGAAATCCACTCGGGACCCAAAAACGTGGACTATAGCCCACGAAAACGGTCAGAAATGCCCGAAATCACTAGTTTTCACGACGCCGCTGGAGTCGTGTACCGGGGGTCACGGGGCATCGAAATCCTCCCGGGATCCAAAAAAACGTGGACAATAGCCCACGGAAACGGCCAGAATGCCCGAAATCACGAGTATTTCACGACGCCGCTGGAGTCGTGTACCGGGGGTCACGGGGCATCGAAATCCTCCCGGGACCCAAAAAACGTGGACTATAGCCCACGAAAACGGCCTGAAATGCCCGAAATCACGAGTTTTCCACGATGCCGCTGGAGTCGTGTACCGGGGGTCACGGGGCATCGAAATCCTCCCGGGACGCAAAAACCGTGGACTATAGCCCACGAAAAACGGGCAGAAATGCCCGAAATCACGAGTTTTCACGACGCCGCTGGCGTCGTGTACCGGGGGTCACGAGGCATCGAAATCCTCCCGGGACCCAAAAAAACGTGGACTATAGCCCACGGAAACGGCCAGAAATGCCCGAAATCACGAGTTTTTACGACGCCGCTGGAGTCGTGTACCGGGGGTCACGGGGCATCGAAATCCTCCCGGGACCCAAAAAACGTGGACTATAGCCCACGAAAACGGCCTGAAATGTCCGAAATCACGAGTTTTCGCGATGCGCTGGAGTCGTGTACCGGGGTCACGGGGCATCGAAATCCTCCCGGGACGCAAAAACCGTGGACTATAGCCCACGAAAACGGGCAGAAAATGCCCGAAATCACGAGTTTTCACGACGCCGCTGGAGTCGTGTACCGGGGGTCACGGGGCATCGAAATCCACTCGGGACCCAAAAAACGTGGACTATAGCCCACGAAAACGGTTAGAAATGCCCGAAATCACTAGTTTTCACGATGCCGCTGGAGTCGTGTACCGGGGGGTCACGGGGCATCGAAATCCTCCCGGGACCCAAAAAACGTGGACTATCGCCCACGGAAACGGCCAGAAATGTCCGAAATCACGAGTTTTCACGACGCCGCTGGAGTCGTGTACCGGGGGTCACGGGGCATCGAAATCCTCCCGGGACCCAAAAAACGTGGACTATAGCCCAACGAAAACGGCCTGAAATGCCCGAAATCACGAGTTTTCTCACGATGCCGCTGGAGTCGTGTACCGGGGGTCACGGGGCATCGAAATCCTCCCGGGACCCAAAAACCGTGGACTATAAGCCCACGAAAACGGGCAGAAATGCCCGAAATCACGAGTTTTCACGACGCCGTTGGAGTCGTGTACCGGGGGTCACGGGGCATCGAAATCCTCCCGGGACCCAAAAAACGTGGACTATAGCCCACGAAAACGGGCAGAAATGCCCGAAATCACGAGTTTTCCACGATGCCGCTGGAGTCGTGTACCGGGGGTCACGGGGCATCGAAATCCTCCCGGGAACCAAAAACCGTGGACTATAGCCCACGAAAAACGGGCAGAAATGCCCGAAATCACGAGTTTTTCACGACGCCGCTGGCGTCGTGTACCGGGGGTCACGGGGCATCGAAATCCTCCCGGGACCCAAAAAACGTGGACTATAGCCCACGAAAACGGCCTGAAATGCCCGAAATCACGAGTTTTCACGATGCCGGTGGAGTCGTGTACCGGCGGTCACGGGGCATCGAAATCCTCCCGGGACCCAAAAACCGTGGACTATAGCCCACGAAAACGGGCAGAAATGCCCGAAATCACGAGTTTTCACGATGCCGCCGGTAGTCGGGTACCGGGGGTCACGGGGCATCGAAATCCTCCCGGGACCAAAAAAACGTGGACTATAGCCCACGAAAATGGCCAGAAATGCCCGGAATCACGAGTTTTCGTGACGCCGTTGGAGTCGTGTACCGGGGGTCACGGGGTATCGAAATCCTCCCGGGACCCAAAAAACGTGGACTATAGCCCACGAAAACGGCCCGAAATCACGAGTTTTCACGACGCCGCTGGAGTCGTGTAACCGGGGGTCACGGGGCATCGAAATCCACTCGGGACCCAAAAACGTGGACTATAGCCCACGAAAACGGTCAGAAATGCCCGAAATCACTAGTTTTCCACGACGCCGCTGGAGTCGTGTACCGGGGGTCACGGGGCATCGAAAATCCTCCCGGGATCCAAAAAACGTGGACAATAGCCCACGGAAACGGCCAGAAATGCCCGAAATCACGAGTTTTCACGACGCCGCTGGAGTCGTGTACCGGGGGTCACGGGGCATCGAAATCCTCCCGGGACCCCAAAAAAAACGTGGACTATAGCCCACGAAAACGGCCCGAAATCACGAGTTTTCACGACGCCGCTGGAGTCGTGTACCGGGGGTCACGGGGCATCGAAATCCACTCGGGACCCAAAAACGTGGACTATAGCCCACGAAAACGGTCAGAAATGCCCGAAATCACTAGTTTTCCACGACGCCGCTGGAGTCGTGTACCGGGGGTCACGGGGCATCGAAATCCTCCAGGGATCCAAAAAAACGTGGACAATAGCCCACGGAAACGGCCAAAAATGCCCGAAATCACGAGTTTTCACCGACGCCGCTGGAGTCGTGTACCGGGGGTCACGGGGCATCGAAATCCTCCCGGGACCCAAAAAACGTGGACTATAGCCCACGAAAACGGCCTGAAATGCCCGAAATCACGAGTTTTCACGATGCCGCTGGAGTCGTGTACCCGGGGGTCACGGGGCATCGAAATCCTCCCGGGACCCAAAAAAACCGTGGACTATAGCCCACGAAAACGGGCAGAAATGCCCGAAATCACGAGTTTTCACGACGCCGTTGGAGTCGTGTACCGGGGGTCACGGGGCATCGAAATCCTCCCGGGACCCAAAAAAACGTGGACTATAGCCCACGAAAACGGGCAGAAATGCCCGAAATCACGAGTTTTCACGATGCCGCTGGAGTCGTGTACCGGGGGTCACGGGCATCGAAATCCTCCCGGGAACCAAAAACCGTGGACTAAAGCCCACGAAAACGGGCAGAAATGCCCGAAATCACGAGTTTTCACGACGCCGCTGGCGTCGTGTACCGGGGGTCACGGGGCATCGAAATCCTCCCGGGACCCAAAAAACGTGGACTATAGCCCACGGAAACGGCCAAA
>CM049435.1:0-17773 GCA_026929855.1 Poa annua
TATGCATCTGTCTCGCACCCGCAGTCCAACGGGCAAGTCGAAAAGGCCAACGGCCTAGTCTGCAACGGCATCAAGAAGCGCCTGCGAGTGCCGCTGAGACGCGCCGCGGGTGCCTGGGTCGAAGAACTGCCGTCAGTACTTTGGAGCCTGCGAACCACGCCAAATAGATCCACCCAATACACACCGTTCTTCATGGTGTATGGCGCAGAGGCGGTCATGCCCTGCGACATCAAGTTCGACGCACCACGGGTGGTGGCCTATGACGAGTCCGACGCAGAAGAAGCACTCGAAGACGACATGGACGTCCTGGACGAAGCCCGCGACATCGCCCTTGCACGGACAGCCGTCTACCAGCAAGACCTGCGCAACTACCACGGACGGAGGCTGCGGCCAAGAGCATTCGTCGCAGGCGACCTGGTCCTTCGCCTCAAACAGAAGAAGGTGCACAAGCTCGCCTCCCCATGGGAGGGCCCGTACATTGTGACAGAAGCAATCGGTGGCGGAGCTTACCGCCTGAAGGACTCGAAGACAGGAGCAATCTGCAGCAACCCATGGAACGTCGCGCAGCTTCGTCGTTTCTACGCCTAGTTGACTCCCCCGTTGTACCACAATCAGCATGACAAGGCGGCAGGTTTCAGACGCACTCTTTCCCTTACCAGGGTACCTAAGGGGACTGGAAGGGTTTTAATGAGGCGGCCTGCTCGCAAAAAATCAATACAGTGATTTGCAGAACAAGCTCTCCCTTTTACTTTTTTCAGTCAAAAAAGCAACTACAAACCTAGGCCGCCACTCGAACTACTCGGGGGCTGCGCCATACAGGTCAAATCAAAATCCTAGGCCGCCACTCGAACCACTCGGGGGCTGCGCCATACAGGTCAAATCAAAATCCTAGGCCGCCACTCGAACCACTCGAGGGCTGCGCCATACAGGTCAAGTCCAAAATCCTAGGCCGTCACTCGAAACCACTCGGGGGCTGCGCCATACAGGTACCACTTGAAAAGCCTAGGCCGCCACCCGAACCACTCGGGGGCTGCGCCATACAGGTCAAATCAAAAATCCTAGGCCGCCACTCGAACCACTCGGGGCCGCGCCATACAGGTCAAGTCCAAATCCTAGGCCGCCAGCCGACACTTGGAGGCTGCGCCATACAGGTATCACTTGAACAGCCTAGGACGCCACCCGAAACACTCGGGGGCTGCGCCATACAGGTCCATGTCGAAAACCCTAGGCCGTCACCCGACGCACTCGGGGGCTACGCCGTACAAGTATCATTTGAAAACCTAGGTCGCCACCCGACGCACTCGGGGGCTGCGCCATACAGGTGTAAAGTTAATCCTAGTCTGCTACTCGACGCACTCGGGGGCTGCGCCCATCTCAGTTTACATACATTGATATTTACACTTGGCAAATCTGCCTTTTCGAACTAATGCTGTACAACGGAAGTCTGTTACTCCTACTCTGCAGGCTCATCCTTTGGGGCATCGAGTGGCCCTACAAGACGCTCACTCAGCCTCTGGACCTGCTGAATCATCTGACGAGCAGGAGACAGAGTCTCGGCGTAATCGTCTTCTTCAGGCAAGCCACCTAGCAACCTTGTCAGCGGAAGGTTCGGCCGATGCAGTCAGACGTACGCCAGCGCCACGTTCGCCCCGGCAACGAGTTGGGCATTGACAATCTCCTTCAGCGCACCACCTTCGCGGAACCTCTCCAACAACGTGGCCAGCTCGTTGGGCTGCCCATTGTGTGGAAAGAACACCCGGTGGATCTGCCAGAGAGTCTTCCTGCACCCCTCCAGGAGAAGAGCAGCCCGCCAGGTGCGGTCCAGCATACACGCAAGGACCCGCCCCTTAGACGCATTCGACCAAAAATGGCGCGCCTCGAACGTGTTACCCGCGGCTTCTCTGGCGACCCGCTCGTTCACCCGAGTCTGCTCAGCTTGCCAGTCAGGGTTCACATCTGCAACAAGACACTACAATCAGCACATCGCAAGGAAGAGGACGCCAAAGCTCAGCGCTAAGAAGACCAACCTTGCAGTTGTCGACTGATCAAGTCGATTTCGCCAAGCAGGAATTCCTCACGTTGAGAGAACTCTGCAACAGGACGCGACCTAGAACGCTCCAGTTCCAGCTCAGCACGCTTCAGCTTCGCCTCGAGCTCAACCACCTTGTTCTTCATATAGGTGATCAACCGTTGGTCGTTCGCACTTCGTGCGGGAGCAGAAGTCGCTTGACGAGGGCGAACAGCAGGCTCAGCCAAAGGAGTGCCTTCTTCATCACCCGCGCCGGTCGCTGCAGCAACTGGAGTGTCCTCGCCCGTTTCAGGCTGCCAGGAATCGACAGTGTCAAAACAGATAAGGATCGCTTCTCATTCAAGCCAAAGTCGAAGGGAAGCATTCACATTTCAGCGTTAATATGATTCAAGGCCAGAAGACCCGCAAAATACAGTTCCAATTACAGACTGCAGACTCAAAAGCAGACTACAAGACTACTACACTACAGACTCCGACTGGGAGCGACTCTTCCTAGCAGCAGCCGCTTCGGCTACCTTGGCAATCCTCCTCTCGAAGGTTGCGACAAGCTTCGCGGCCAGCTGACTCGCCTGCGCCTTCACCCCGCTAAGGGACGCGGTCTTGCCGTCAGGCTTTCGAGGGAAGTCGCTGACAACCTTCTCAAAGTCGCCAGCAACTTGATGACCAAGAAGAAGCTGGAAAGTGAGCTCGGAGCCGCGTACCATCTGCGCCCGGGTGAAGTCCGCGATGGTGGTCGCGTCGTCTTCGAAAGGCGCCGCGAGTGCGTCCACGGCAGCTGGTGGCGACCTGCTGGGGAAGATGCTCCGGTGCACAGTCGCCAGCGCCCCAGTCGACTTCTGCAGCGCCGTCGTCGACTGCTGCAGCGCGGTCGAAGCATACGCGCAGACGCGGTCGAGGAACCCGACAGCGTTCGCCAGGTCAACATCGTCGCTAGACGTGCCTTCCGGGGGAGCGCCTCCGCATCTCTCTGAACAAGGGAAAGGAGTCAACCCAATTCAAATTCAACAACTATGCAAGTAAGCGTCAAGCCGAAAAAACTTACGTCCGAGGACATTGGCGAGTGCGAGCAGACGGTCGACCTGGGTCTTCTCCCGGTTGTCCCGAGCACGCTCGCGCTCTTGCGACTCATCCAAAGCCTTCTCCAGCTCCGCCTGAGCCTGAAGCTTCTGCTCCAACTCCACGGCTCGCCTCGTGACCTGGTCCAGGGAGATACGCAGCTGGTCCCTCTCCTTCTCCAGGCGAACGAAGGCAGCGGCTCCCTCAAGCTGCTGGCGGTAGTATGGCTGCAAACAAACAAGCACATTTAAAGTTGTGCCCGACTATCCTAGTCGCCCACACCTTCGGGGGCTACTCCCATCGGGAGCGCTGTTCGCGCACCCGATGCAATTGCGGAGGAACTAGTCGAGAAGTACTCACATGGTCCACCAGGTCAGCATCCGACGAAGTCGCCGCGGCAGCATCATGTGGCGCCGTGCAGTCACCAGCCCGCGCATGCTCCCCGGCCACCTGCACAGCCCGCTCGACCGAAGGGGCGGACGTGTGCTCCACTTCGTGTGGAGGGGAACCGGTCCCACCAGAATGACGGCTGGCAAAAGATGCAAGAAAAGTTCAACCAAGAGAACCCGCCAGTCAGAAAGCAAACTCGACACAAAAAGAACCAGCATGACTAACCTGGTGACTTCGACGCCATCGTCGCTTCCCAAGGAAACGGAGGCCATCCTGGCGAACTCGAGCGGCGGCGCAGAACTGACAGGAGGCGCGGCTATAGGCGCGCTCCAGTCGCCCAGGTTCTTGGCACCCGAAGACGACGCATCATCCTCCTCCAATTCTGAAGTCGCATCCTTTGCAGGGGAGGAAGCAGTAGCAGAGTCGCCGCTTTGCCGCTTCTGTTTCTTCCGCGGCGGCTCCTCGTTATCTTCATCTCCCTCCACCTCTTCACTCGGGGAGGTAGCGGAAGGAAGGTCATCTTCATCACCTTCCTCCTCAAGGAACGTCGCCTCGTCGTGGGGTCCGTTCTCCATGAGTGGAGGAAGGCTGACAAGGGAGGAACGACCCTGCAGACAAAGTGACAGTCGAATCAAGAAAAAGAGCATCGAGATAGCAAGCAAGGGAAAAGACAGAAGCCTACCTCAGGAACAGGGTTCGTCAACCCGTAAACTGCGACCGGACACTTGACGTTGCAGGGGTCTGCGGCTCGGAGGCTCGTGATGCTCCTCACCTTCAACTCCACTTCCTCGTCGTCCAGCTGCAGGTCACCAGCGCCCTCGTGCGCCCACATCGGGTGGGGGCGAGCACGGAGCGGCTGCACTCGAAGCCTGAAGAAGGTGCCGATGAGGTGGACGCCACCCGACTCGCGCCCCAAAGTCTTCAGCAGGTGGCGCAGAAGGCTCAGCAGCGGCTTGACGGCTTCCTTCTCCTCCTTCGCGAGCGGGTGCGCCCACGCGCACGTCTTCCGCAACTCGCGCTCGCTGTCGAAGTCAGGCAACCCGGCTTGGTCGCACCTGACGTAAAACCACCTTTTCCGCCAGCCTTGGACGGAGTCCGACTTCTTCATCTGGAAGTACGAAGTGTCACCTCGCACCTGGATGCCGAAGCCGCCGACCGGGTACGCCGACCCGCTTTTCCCCACGTTCTTCCTAACAAGGAAGAGCGACTTCCACAAGGCCCAATGGGGGGCGATCCCCATAAAGCACTCGCAGAGCACGATAAAGCTCGCGATGCTCAAAACGCCATTGGGGGTCAGATCATGGATCTGAACCCCATAGGCGTACAGGAGACCACGAACAAAATCGTGAAGAGGGAACCCGAAGCCCCGTGGAAGGAAGTCCACGAAGCAAACGCGCTCCCCCTCCCGAGGGGCAGGGTATACCTCTTTCCCAGGCGCGCGCACCGCCGCCTGGTCCGCCGGCGGCAGCAGGCCCTGCGCGCGAAGGACCTCCAGCTCCGCCTTCTTCACCGACGACTTCTGCCAGTCGCCGTCGGGTTTCTTCATCGCCATTGCCTCGGCGGCGGCTGCGGTGCTGGTTGCAGCCTTCATCATCTTCATCGTTTCGACGAAGGTGGAGAGAGGAAAAGGCAAGAACGGCGCAGGAAAAAGGGCGACGGCAAATGGAGAAGATGACCTGTTCCTCGTCGCAGTACAATTTTATACCGCGCGCCGCAGTCCATCCCAGCCGTTCCCGAAGAAACTGCTCTCCGGAGCTTCATCCAGCCGTCCACGTGTCGCGCGGAGAGACAAACCGTCGCCTCCCACTCCGTCCACTACGCGCGAGAATCAAGGCACTATCATTACGCCGCGAAAATTTTCGCGCCCACGACAGAAAAAAGCGGTCAGTTCTGTCTGCAGTAAACGCTGACAGTGGGCCCACTTCCGTCACGTCCTATCGGACGCAGAGGCGTGCCACGAAGCTTCAGCGCTGACGTCATCAACACAAGTGCATGAAGTGAGCCGCAGCGCGGAAGAAGAACTCGAACAAATCAGTCGGGTGTCCCTGAACATGCATGTAAGCTTAATAGCCGAATTTCTACGCCAGGCAGAGAACTCGAACGCATAATTCGAGTGACAGGTAAACCCAGTAAGCTTCACAGCTGAAATCGCCTCAGTATGCCAGTGCTGATGCAAGGACTCGAACCATGCAAACGGGTTACAAGAAGATTCAGTAAGCTTCACAAGCTGAAATTAACTGACAGTAAGCCAGTAGGCTGAACAGAAGCAAGCCAAAGACACGACTTTTTTCTCCCATCGGGAGTCGGCTTTTCGACTGGAGGAAAACGAGTCCAACCTCAAGTACAAGCAACCCGGCGGCGTGCCCAGGAGAAAGGAGTCCTTTGCCCGACTCTGCGATTCGACCAAGCACTCGGGGGCTACTGACGTGGGGCTACCCTCCGACTATCCCACGGTGAGGACACCTGGGTCACGCCAAGACTGCAAAGGCCCGAGGAAGGCCCAGTAGAGATAGCGTATGGCCCAAGAATAGTCAGTTAGGTCATGCGACTTGCCATATCTGTAAACACCATCGGCACCGTTCACCCGAGACCTAGCCTATTATATAAAGGCTAGGAGGGTTGCTCGTCAAAGGACACGGACAGATCGATACGCGCATAGCCGCCATCACCAAACCCTAGCGAGATCGCCATCTCGCCATTGTAAGCCACTCGCCATCAATACCAGATAAGCAGGAAGTAGGGTATTATCCTCCGGGAGCCTGAACCTGGGTAAAACGCCTTGCTTGTCAGCCGTCGTGATCACCAACGCTCATCTCTCTCCCCCTCAATCAACCCGGGGTGCACAACCCTGGGATTTGCCGAGTTACACCCTCGTCACCAGCGGCATCGTGAAAACTCGTGATTTCGGGCATTTCTGGCCCTTTTCGTGGGCTATAGTCCACGTTTTTTGGGTCCTGGGAGGATTTCGATGCCCCGTGACCCCCGGTACATGACTCCAGCGGCATCGTGAAAACTCGTGATTTCGGGCATTTCTGGCCCTTTTCGTGGGCTATAGTCCACGTTTTTTGGGTCCCGGGAGGATTTCGATGCCCCGTGACCCCCGGTACACGACTCCAGCGGCATCGTGAAAACTCGTGATTTCGGGCATTTCTGGCCGTTTTCGTGGGCTATAGTCCACGTTTTTTGGGTTCCGGGAGTATTTTGATGCCCCGTGACCCCCGGTACATGACTCCAGCGGCATCGTGAAAACTCGTGATTTCGGGCATTTCTGGCCGTTTTTGTGTGCTATAGTCCACGTTTTTTGGGGTCCCGGGAGGATCTCGATGCCCAGTGACCCCCGGTGCATGACTCCAGCAGCATCGTGAAAACTCGTGATTTCGGGCATTTCTGGCCGTTTTCGTGGGCTATAGTCCATGTTTTTTGGGTCCCGGGAGGACGTCGATGCCCCGTGACCCCCGGTACATGACTCCAGCGGCATCGTCAAAACTCGTGATTTCGGGCATTTCTGGCCCTTTTCGTGGGCTATAGTCCACGTTTTTTGGGTCCCGGGAGGATTTCGATGCCCCGTGCCCCCCGGGACATGACTCCAGCGGCATCGTGAAAACTCGTGATTTCGGGCATTTCTGGCCGTTTTTGTGGGCTATAGTCCACGTTTTTTGGGTCCCGGGAGGATTTCGATGCCCCGTGACCCCCGGTACATGACTCCAGCGGCATCTTGAAAACTCGTGATTTCGGGCATTTCTGGCCGTTTTCGTGGGCTATAGTCCACGTTTTTTGGGTTCCGGGAGTATTTTGATGCCCCGTGACCCCCGGTACATGACTCCAGCGGCATCGTGAAAACTCGTGATTTCGGGCATTTCTGGCCGTTTTCGTGGGCTATAGGCCACGTTTTTTGGGTCCCGGGAGGATTTCGATGCCCCGTGACCCTCGGTACATGACTCCAGCGGCATCGTGAAAACTCGTGATTTCGGGCATTTGTGGCCGTTTTCGTGGGCTATAGTCCACGTTTTTTGGGTCCCGGGAGGATTTTGATGCCCCGTGACCCCCGGTACACGACTCCAGCGGCATCGTGAAAACTCGTGATTTCAGGCATTTCTGGCCGTTTTCGTGGGCTATAGTCCATGTTTTTGGGGCCCGGGAGGATCTCGATGCCCCGTGACCCCCGGTACATGACTCCAGCGGCATCGTGAAAACTCGTGATTTCGGGCATTTCTGGCTGTTTTCGTGGGCTATAGTGCACGTTTTTTGGGTCCCGGGAGGATTTGGATGCCCCGTGACCCCCGGTACATGACTCCAGCGGCATCGTGAAAACTCGTGATTTCGGGCATTTCTGGCCGTTTTCGTGGGCTTAGTCCACGTTTTTTGGGTCCCGGGAGGATTTTGATGCCACGTGACCCCCGGGACATGACTCCAGCGGCATCGTGAAAACTCGTGATTTCTGGCATTTCTGGCCGTTTTTGTGGGCTAGAGTCCACGTTTTTTGGGGTCCCGGGAGGTTCTCGATGCCCCGTGACCCCCGGTACATGACTCCAGCGGCATCGTGAAAACTCGTGATTTCGGGCATTTCTGGCCGTTTTCGTGGGCTTAGTCCACGTTTTTTGGGTCCCGGGTTTCTGGCCATTTTCGTGGGCTATAGTCCATGTTTTTTGGGTCCCGGGAGGACTTCGATGCCCCGTGACCCCCGGTAAATGACTCCAGCGGCATCGTGAAAACTCATGATTTCGGGCATTTCTGGCCCTTTTTGTGGTCTATAGTCCACGTTTTTTGGGTCCCGGGAGGATTTCAATGCCCCGTGACCCCCGGTACATGACTCCAGCGGCATCGTGAAAACTCGTGATTTCGGGCATTTCTGGCCGTTTTCGTGGGCTATAGTCCACGTTTTTTGGGTCCCGGGAGGATTTCGATGCCCCGTGACCCCCGGTACACGACTCCAGCGGCATCGTGAAAACTCGTGATTTCGGGCATTTCTGGCCGTTTTCGTGGGCTATAGTCCACGTTTTTTGGGTCCCGGGAGGACTTCGATGCCCCGTGACCCCCGGTACATGACTCTAGCGGCATCGTGAAAACTCGTGATTTCGGGCATTTCTGGCCGTTTTTGTGTGCTATAGTCCATGTTTTTTGGGGTCCCGGGAGGATCTCGATGCCCAGTGACCCCCAGTACATGACTCCAGCGGCATCGTGAAAACTCGTGATTTCGGGCATTTCTGGCTGTTTTCGTGGGCTATAGTCCATGTTTTTTGGGTCCCGGGAGGACTTCGATGCCCCGTGACGCCCGGTACATGACTCCAGCGGCATCGTGAAAACTCGTGATTTCGGGCATTTCTGGCCCTTTTCGTGGGCTATAGTCCACGTTTTTTGGATCCCAGGAGGATTTCGATGCCCCGTGCCCCCCGGGACATGACTCCAGCGGCATCGTGAAAACTCGTGATTTCGGGCATTTCTGGCCGTTTTCGTGGGCTATAGTCCACGTTTTTTGGGTCCCGGGAGGATTTCGATGCCCCGTGACCCCCGGTACATGACTCCAGCGGCATCGTGAAAACTCGTGATTTCGGGCATTTCTGGCCGTTTTCGTGGGCTATAGTCCACGTTTTTTGGGTTCCGGGAGTATTTTGATGCCCCGTGACCCCCGGTACATGACTCCAGCGGCATCGTGAAAACTCGTGATTTCGGGCATTTCTGGCCGTTTTCGTGGGCTATAGTCCACGTTTTTTGGGTCCCGGGAGGATTTCGATGCCCCTTGACCCTCGGTACATGACTCCAGCGGCATCGTGAAAACTCGTGATTTCGGGCATTTGTGGCCGTTTTCGTGGGCTATAGTCCACGTTTTTTGGGTCCCGGGAGGATTTTGATGCCCCGTGACCCCCGGTACACGACTCCAGCGGCATCGTGAAAACTCGTCATTTCAGGCATTTCTGGCCGTTTTCGTGGGCTATAGTCCATGATTTTGGGGCCCGGGAGGATCTCGATGCCCCGTGACCCCCGGTACATGACTCCAGCGGCATCGTGAAAACTCGTGATTTCGGGCATTTCTGGCC
This sequence comes from Poa annua, assembly GCA_026929855.1. NCBI lineage: Eukaryota > Viridiplantae > Streptophyta > Magnoliopsida > Poales > Poaceae > Poa > Poa annua. The sequence continues at coordinate 9,511 of CM049435.1, forward strand.
GTTTTCGTGGGCTATAGTCCACGTTTTTTGGGTCCCGGGAGGATTTCGATGCCCCGTGACCCCCGGTACATGACTCCAGCGGCATCGTGAAAACTCGTGATTTCGGGCATTTCTGGCCCTTTTCATGGGCTATAGTCCACGTTTTTTGGGTCCCGGGAGGATTTCGATGCCCCGTGACCCCCGGTACACGACTCCAGCGGCATCGTGAAAACTCGTGATTTCGGGCATTTCTGGCCGTTTTTGTGTGCTATAGTCCACGTTTTTTGGGGTCCCGGGAGGATCTCGATGCCCAGTGACCCCCAGTACATGACTCCAGCGGCATCGTGAAAACTCGTGATTTCGGGCATTTCGGGCCGTTTTCGTGGGCTATAGTCCACGTTTTTTGTGTCCCGGGAGGATTTCGATGCCCCGTGACCCCCGGTACATGACTCCAGCGGCATCGTGAAAACTCGTGATTTCGGGCATTTCTGGCCCTTTTCGTGGGCTATAGTCCACGTTTTTTGGGTCCTGGGAGGATTTCGATGCCCCGTGACCCCCGTTACATGACTCCAGCGGCATCGTGAAAACTCGTGATTTCGGGCATTTCTGGCCCTTTTCGTGGGCTATAGTCCACGTTTTTTGGGTCCCGGGAGGATTTCGATGCCCCGTGACCCCCGTTACACGACTCCAGCGGCATCGTGAAAACTCGTGATTTCGGGCATTTCTGGCCGTTTTCGTGGGCTATAGTCCACGTTTTTTGGGTTCCGGGAGTATTTTGATGCCCCGTGACCCTCGGTACATGACTCCAGCGGCATCGTGAAAACTCGTGATTTCGGGCATTTCTGGCCCTTTTCGTGGGCTATAGTCCACGTTTTTTGGGTCCCGGGAGGATTTCGATGCCCCGTGCCCCCCGGGACAGGACTCCAGCGGCATCGTGAAAACTCGTGATTTCGGGCATTTCTGGCCGTTTTCGTGGGCTATAGTCCATGTTTTTTGGGTCCCGGGAGGACTTCGATGCCCCGTGACCCCCGGTACATGACTCCAGCGGCATCGTGAAAACTCGTGATTTCGGGCATTTCTGGCCCTTTTCGTGGGCTATAGTCCACGTTTTTTGGGTCCCGGGAGGATTTCGATGCCCCGTGCCCCCCGGGACATGACTCCAGCGGCATCGTGAAAACTCGTGATTTCGGGCATTTCTGGCCGTTTTTGTGGGCTATAGTCCACGTTTTTTGGGTCCCGGGAGGATTTCGATGCCCCGTGACCCCCGGTACATGACTCCAGCGGCATCGTGAAAACTCGTGATTTCGGGCATTTCTGGCCGTTTTCGTGGGCTATAGTCCACGTTTTTTGGGTTCCGGGAGTATTTTGATGCCCCGTGACCCCCGGTACATGACTCCAGCGGCATCGTGAAAACTCGTGATTTCGGGCATTTCTGGCCGTTTTCGTGGGCTATAGTCCACGTTTTTTGGGTCCCGGGAGGATTTCGATGCCCCGTGACCCCCGGTACACGACTCCAGCGGCATCGTGAAAACTCGTGATTTCGGGCATTTCTGGCCGTTTTCGTGGGCTATAGTCCACGTTTTTTGGGTCCCGGGAGGACTTCGATGCCCCGTGACCCCCGGTACATGACTCCAGCGGCATCGTGAAAACTCGTGATTTCGGGCATTTCTGGCCGTTTTTGTGTGCTATAGTCCATGTTTTTTGGGGTCCCGGGAGGATCTCGATGTCCAGTGACCCCCAGTACATGACTCCAGCGGCATCGTGAAAACTCGTGATTTCGGGCATTTCTGGCCGTTTTCGTGGGCTATAGTCCATGTTTTTTGGGTCCCGGGAGGACTTCGATGCCCCGTGACCCCCGGTACATGACTCCAGCGGCATCGTGAAAACTCGTGATTTCGGGCATTTCTGGCCCTTTTCGTGGGCTATAGTCCACGTTTTTTGGGTCCCGGGAGGATTTCGATGCCCCGTGCCCCCCGGGACATGACTCCAGCGGCATCGTGAAAACTCGTGATTTCGGGCATTTCTGGCCGTTTTTGTGGGCTATAGTCCACGTTTTTTGGGTCCCGGGAGGATTTCGATGCCCCGTGACCCCCGGTACATGACTCCAGCGGCATCGTGAAAACTCGTGATTTCGGGCATTTCTGGCCGTTTTCGTGGGCTATAGTCCACGTTTTTTGGGTTCCGGGAGTATTTTGATGCCCCGTGACCCCCGGTACATGACTCCAGCGGCATCGTGAAAACTCGTGATTTCGGGCATTTCTGGCCGTTTTCGTGGGCTATAGTCCACGTTTTTTGGGTCCCGGGAGGATTTCGATGCCCCGTGACCCTCGGTACATGACTCCAGCGGCATCGTGAAAACTCGTGATTTCGGGCATTTGTGGCCGTTTTCGTGGGCTATAGTCCACGTTTTTTGGGTCCCGGGAGGATTTTGATGCCCCGTGACCCCCGGTACACGACTCCAGCGGCATCGTGAAAACTCGTGATTTTAGGCATTTCTGGCCGTTTTCGTGGGCTATAGTCCATGTTTTTGGGGCCCGGGAGGATCTCGATGCCCCGTGACCCCCGGTACATGACTCCAGCGGCATCGTGAAAACTCGTGATTTCGGGCATTTCTGGCCGTTTTCGTGGGCTATAGTCCACGTTTTTTGGGTCCCGGGAGGATTTCGATGCCCCGTGACCCCCGGTACATGACTCCAGCGGCATCGTGAAAACTCGTGATTTCGGGCATTTCTGGCCCTTTTCATGGGCTATAGTCCACGTTTTTTGGGTCCCGGGAGGATTTCGATGCCCCGTGACCCCCGGTACACGACTCCAGCGGCATCGTGAAAACTCGTGATTTCGGGCATTTCTGGCCGTTTTTGTGTGCTATAGTCCACGTTTTTTGGGGTCCCGGGAGGATCTCGATGTCCAGTGACCCCCAGTACATGACTCCAGCGGCATCGTGAAAACTCGTGATTTCGGGCATTTCGGGCCGTTTTCGTGGGCTATAGTCCACGTTTTTTGTGTCCCGGGAGGATTTCGATGCCCCGTGACCCCCGGTACATGACTCCAGCGGCATCGTGAAAACTCGTGATTTCGGGCATTTCTGGCCCTTTTCGTGGGCTATAGTCCACGTTTTTTGGGTCCTGGGAGGATTTCGATGCCCCGTGACCCCCGTTACATGACTCCAGCGGCATCGTGAAAACTCGTGATTTCGGGCATTTCTGGCCGTTTTCGTGGGCTATAGTCCACGTTTTTTGGGTCCCGGGAGGATTTCGATGCCCCGTGACCCCCGTTACACGACTCCAGCGGCATCGTGAAAACTCGTGATTTCGGGCATTTCTGGCCGTTTTCGTGGGCTATAGTCCACGTTTTTTGGGTTCCGGGAGTATTTTGATGCCCCGTGACCCTCGGTACATGACTCCAGCGGCATCGTGAAAACTCGTGATTTCGGGCATTTCTGGCCGTTTTTGTGTGCTATAGTCCACGTTTTTTGGGTCCCGGGAGGATTTCGATGCCCCGTGCCCCCCGGGACAGGACTCCAGCGGCATCGTGAAAACTCGTGATTTCGGGCATTTCTGGCCGTTTTCGTGGGCTATAGTCCATGTTTTTTGGGTCCCGGGAGGACTTCGATGCCCCGTGACCCCGGTACATGACTCCAGCGGCATCGTGAAAACTCGTGATTTCGGGCATTTCTGGCCCTTTTCGTGGGCTATAGTCCACGTTTTTTGGGTCCCGGGAGGATTTCGATGCCCCGTGCCCCCCGGGACATGACTCCAGCGGCATCGTGAAAACTCGTGATTTCGGGCATTTCTGGCCGTTTTTGTGGGCTATAGTCCACGTTTTTTGGGTCCCGGGAGGATTTCGATGCCCCGTGACCCCCGGTACATGACTCCAGCGGCATCGTGAAAACTCGTGATTTCGGGCATTTCTGGCCGTTTTCGTGGGCTATAGTCCACGTTTTTTGGGTTCCGGGAGTATTTTGATGCCCCGTGACCCCCGGTACATGACTCCAGCGGCATCGTGAAAACTCGTGATTTCGGGCATTTCTGGCCGTTTTCGTGGGCTATAGTCCACGTTTTTTGGGTCCCGGGAGGATTTCGATGCCCCGTGACCCCCGGTACACGACTCCAGCGGCATCGTGAAAACTCGTGATTTCGGGCATTTCTGGCCGTTTTCGTGGGCTATAGTCCACGTTTTTTGGGTCCCGGGAGGACTTCGATGCCCCGTGACCCCCGGTACATGACTCCAGCGGCATCGTGAAAACTCGTGATTTCGGGCATTTCTGGCCGTTTTTGTGTGCTATAGTCCATGTTTTTTGGGGTCCCGGGAGGATCTCGATGTCCAGTGACCCCCAGTACATGACTCCAGCGGCATCGTGAAAACTCGTGATTTCGGGCATTTCTGGCCGTTTTCGTGGGCTATAGTCCATGTTTTTTGGGTCCCGGGAGGACTTCGATGCCCCGTGACCCCCGGTACATGACTCCAGCGGCATCGTGAAAACTCGTGATTTCGGGCATTTCTGGCCCTTTTCGTGGGCTATAGTCCACGTTTTTTGGGTCCCGGGAGGATTTCGATGCCCCGTGCCCCCCGGGACATGACTCCAGCGGCATCGTGAAAACTCGTGATTTCGGGCATTTCTGGCCGTTTTTGTGGGCTATAGTCCACGTTTTTTGGGTCCCGGGAGGATTTCGATGCCCCGTGACCCCCGGTACATGACTCCAGCGGCATCGTGAAAACTCGTGATTTCGGGCATTTCTGGCCGTTTTCGTGGGCTATAGTCCACGTTTTTTGGGTTCCGGGAGTATTTTGATGCCCCGTGACCCCCGGTACATGACTCCAGCGGCATCGTGAAAACTCGTGATTTCGGGCATTTCTGGCCGTTTTCGTGGGCTATAGTCCACGTTTTTTGGGTCCCGGGAGGATTTCGATGCCCCGTGACCCTCGGTACATGACTCAGCGGCATCGTGAAAACTCGTGATTTCGGGCATTTGTGGCCGTTTTCGTGGGCTATAGTCCACGTTTTTTGGGTCCCGGGAGGATTTTGATGCCCCGTGACCCCCGGTACACGACTCCAGCGGCATCGTGAAAACTCGTGATTTCAGGCATTTCTGGCCGTTTTCGTGGGCTATAGTCCATGTTTTTGGGGCCCGGGAGGATCTCGATGCCCCGTGACCCCCGGTACATGACTCCAGCGGCATCGTGAAAACTCGTGATTTCGGGCATTTCTGGCCGTTTTCGTGGGCTATAGTCCACGTTTTTTGGGTCCCGGGAGGATTTCGATGCCCCGTGACCCCCGTACATGACTCCAGCGGCATCGTGAAAACTCGTGATTTCGGGCATTTCTGGCCCTTTTCATGGGCTATAGTCCACGTTTTTTGGGTCCCGGGAGGATTTCGATGCCCCGTGACCCCCGGTACACGACTCCAGCGGCATCGTGAAAACTCGTGATTTCGGGCATTTCTGGCCGTTTTTGTGTGCTATAGTCCACGTTTTTTGGGGTCCCGGGAGGATCTCGATGCCCAGTGACCCCCAGTACATGACTCCAGCGGCATCGTGAAAACTCGTGATTTCGGGCATTTCGGGCCGTTTTCGTGGGCTATAGTCCACGTTTTTTGTGTCCCGGGAGGATTTCGATGCCCCGTGACCCCCGGTACATGACTCCAGCGGCATCGTGAAAACTCGTGATTTCGGGCATTTCTGGCCCTTTTCGTGGGCTATAGTCCACGTTTTTTGGGTCCTGGGAGGATTTCGATGCCCCGTGACCCCCGTTACATGACTCCAGCGGCATCGTGAAAACTCGTGATTTCGGGCATTTCTGGCCGTTTTCGTGGGCTATAGTCCACGTTTTTTGGGTCCCGGGAGGATTTCGATGCCCCGTGACCCCCGTTACACGACTCCAGCGGCATCGTGAAAACTCGTGATTTCGGGCATTTCTGGCCGTTTTCGTGGGCTATAGTCCACGTTTTTTGGGTTCCGGGAGTATTTTGATGCCCCGTGACCCTCGGTACATGACTCCAGCGGCATCGTGAAAACTCGTGATTTCGGGCATTTCTGGCCCTTTTCGTGGGCTATAGTCCACGTTTTTTGGGTCCCGGGAGGATTTCGATGCCCCGTGCCCCCCGGGACAGGACTCCAGCGGCATCGTGAAAACTCGTGATTTCGGGCATTTCTGGCCGTTTTCGTGGGCTATAGTCCATGTTTTTTGGGTCCCGGGAGGACTTCGATGCCCCGTGACCCCCGGTACATGACTCCAGCGGCATCGTGAAAACTCGTGATTTCGGGCATTTCTGGCCCTTTTCGTGGGCTATAGTCCACGTTTTTGGGTCCCGGGAGGATTTCGATGCCCCGTGCCCCCCGGGACATGACTCCAGCGGCATCGTGAAAACTCGTGATTTCGGGCATTTCTGGCCGTTTTTGTGGGCTATAGTCCACGTTTTTTGGGTCCCGGGAGGATTTCGATGCCCCCCGTGACCCCCGGTACATGACTCCAGCGGCATCGTGAAAACTCGTGATTCGGGCATTTCTGGCCGTTTTCGTGGGCTATAGTCCACGTTTTTTGGGTTCCGGGAGTATTTTGATGCCCCGTGACCCCCGGTACATGACTCCAGCGGCATCGTGAAAACTCGTGATTTCGGGCATTTCTGGCCGTTTTCGTGGGCTATAGTCCACGTTTTTTGGGTCCCGGGAGGATTTCGATGCCCCGTGACCCTCTGGTACATGACTCCAGCGGCATCGTGAAAACTCGTGATTTCGGGCATTTCTGGCCGTTTTCGTGGGCTATAGTCCACGTTTTTTGGGTCCCGGGAGGATTTCGATGCCCCGTGACCCTCGGTACATGACTCCAGCGGCATCGTGAAAACTCGTGATTTCAGGCATTTCTGGCCGTTTTCGTGGGCTATAGTCCATGTTTTTGGGCCCGGGAGGATCTCGATGCCCCGTGACCCCCGGTACATGACTCCAGCGGCATCGTGAAAACTCGTGATTTCGGGCATTTCTGGCCGTTTTCGTGGGCTATAGTCCACGTTTTTTGGGTCCCGGGAGGATTTCGATGCCCCGTGACCCCCGGTACATGACTCCAGCGGCATCGTGAAAACTCGTGATTTCGGGCATTTCTGGCCCTTTTCATGGGCTATAGTCCACGTTTTTTGGGTCCCGGGAGGATTTCGATGCCCCGTGACCCCCGGTACACGACTCCAGCGGCATCGTGAAAACTCGTGATTTCGGGCATTTCTGGCCGTTTTTGTGTGCTATAGTCCACGTTTTTTGGGGTCCCGGGAGGATCTCGATGCCCAGTGACCCCCAGTACATGACTCCAGCGGCATCGTGAAAACTCGTGATTTCGGGCATTTCGGGCCGTTTTCGTGGGCTATAGTCCACGTTTTTTGTGTCCCGGGAGGATTTCGATGCCACCGTGACCCCCGGTACATGACTCCAGCGGCATCGTGAAAACTCGTGATTTCGGGCATTTCTGGCCCTTTTCGTGGGCTATAGTCCACGTTTTTTGGGTCCTGGGAGGATTTCGATGCCCCGTGACCCCCGTTACATGACTCCAGCGGCATCGTGAAAACTCGTGATTTTCGGCATTTCTGGCCCTTTTCGTGGGCTATAGTCCACGTTTTTTTGGGTCCCGGGAGGATTTCGATGCCCCGTGACCCCCGTTACACGACTCCACAGCGGCATCGTGAAAACTCGTGATTTCGGGCATTTCTGGCCGTTTTCGTGGGCTATAGTCCACGTTTTTTGGGGTTCCGGGAGTATTTTGATGCCCCGTGACCCTCGGTACTATGACTCCAGCGGCATCGTGAAAACTCGTGATTTCGGGCATTTCTGGCCCTTTTCGTGGGCTATAGTCCACGTTTTTTGGGTCCCGGGAGGATTTCGATGCCCCGTGCCCCCCGGGACAGGACTCCAGCGGCATCGTGAAAACTCGTGATTTCGGGCATTTCTGGCCGTTTTCGTGGGCTATAGTCCATGTTTTTTGGGTCCCGGGAGGACTTCGATGCCCCGTGACCCCCGGTACATGACTCCAGCGGCATCGTGAAAACTCGTGATTTCGGGCATTTCTGGCCCTTTTCGTGGGCTATAGTCCACGTTTTTTGGGTCCCGGGAGGATTTCGATGCCCCGTGCCCCCGGGACATGACTCCAGCGGCATCGTGAAAACTCGTGATTTCGGGCATTTCTGGCCGTTTTGTGGGCTATAGTCCACGTTTTTTGGGTCCCGGGAGGATTTCGATGCCCCGTGACCCCCGGTACATGACTCCAGCGGCATCGTGAAAACTCGTGATTTCGGGCATTTCTGGC